>VDFB02000015.1:2168762-2188309 GCA_007258455.2 Sequoia sempervirens | reverse complement strand
AAAAAATTACAATGTTTTAACAATCAAACTGTTTGGTGTAGATGACATTGACCATAGGGGAATCATTGGCTCCTCGAGTACATATGTTGACACCAGTGCTAGCCGGCAACCCTTATGGGGTATTTTGATTTCACATTTTTAAATTATAAATGAAATAATTTTTTAACTTGAATTTTTTAATTTGTAATTCAATCATGAACATAAGTTTTAAATATTTAAGTTGGTTCAGGGGCTCAATTGACTTCCACGTCGATTCCACCTAAGGGGTTGTCAAGTGCTCATCCATTATCGAGCATCTCACATCAGGTGCAAGTACATTTATATTGTAAATTATTTAACTTGTTACTATACTTACAATTATGAATTTTGAATTCACTATATATCAAATGTGCATACATACAAGTAAATATATTAAGTGTTATGTCTATATGTATGTCTAGGTTGAAACAACAGTGAGAATGGGGATCACACAAATATTTGATGTGGTGGTAGCTCAGGAGGCATCTGAATTACAGGTTGTTTAAAAAAGTTTCTACATAATGTGTGCACACTTGAATATATATTTTAACCTAATTCAAGTATACGTTCTTTAAACTTGACCTTGTCGGACATTGTTAGTTCCACTTTCGGCCTTGATGAGGTCACATCACCTCAATTAGGACATGCAGAGCAACCAGATATCATGGTAATTTAAATTTTTGATTATATTTAAAGTCAATTACATTGTGAATAACTTAAATTAAATTTAAAATTGAATATATATATATATATATATATATATATATATGCTCATACATGTTAAATTCTTTATCTTTTATAGCATGAGACACATCCTATAGCTGAGCATGTAGAGACAGGTCTTGGAGCAGAGGGTGCACAACCTGTTATGGTACAATTTAAATTATATATATATATATCCTCATACATGTTAAATTATTTATCTTTTATAGCATGAGACACATCCTGTAGCTGAGCATGTAGAGACAGGTCTTGGAGCAGAGGGTGCACAACCTGTTATGGTACAATTTAAATATGATAAATTATAAATTAAATTGAATTAAATAATTTTTAATCATAGAATTACATATAATTTCAACTTTCTTTCTCTTGTATATGTAGATTGATTTAGAGCATTTAGAGACGGGTCCAGGTGCACTAGAGCATGTAGAGCCAGATATCATGGTAATTTAATTTTATGATGAATGATAAATTAAATTTTTATTAAATCATTTTTAATCATCTTACATCTGTTTAATCTTTCTATCTCTTGTACAAAGTGGTTTAGGTCATCCGGGTAGTTCACATGGTGTGAAGAGGTCTCTTGATTATAGAGATGCTATGAGTTAGATGATTTCATGGGTTGTATTTGATTATTTCATGGACTACATATTTGGTTTCTCTTGGACTTAATATATTGTTTCATGGAATTTATTTCATCGGTTGTACTCTGATGGACTTAATATATTGGTTTCATGGACTTTATTATTGTTTAATTTTAATTTACATGCGCATTTATGCATTTTATGTAAAATTTTAATATGTAATTGATAGGACATTAATGTGAAATTGAATAAAAATATGAAATTAAAGTTGAAATTAATAGGTCATTTCAATATTTGTACCTTACAAAAGATTCATAGTCAAGACATTAATAGGACATTAATGTGAAATTAAATACAAATATGAAATTAATTTTTTTGATTAATGAAAAATAGGTTTTGAAGGGGCCCTGAAACCTTGTACAAAAAAAGTAAGGGCAGTAAAGATAAAGCAATAAGCTTCCCACCCAAAACACCAAAACAAGTTGATTACAGAAACATCAACAACCCATTAGCTTAAAATAAAAAGCACAAAGCAACAAAATCAAACAAGAAAGAACAAAACAAGTGGCCATTAGAGAAGTTCCATAAGCATTCTAGCCACTTCCAGGTCCTTAGAAATAAACCTGTCATGCATTTCCATGACCTCCTCCACGTCATACCTTGGAACCATTTTGTACTTCTTGGTTTTGCTTTGAGTGTGTACACTTGGCTCCGTGCCCAAGTCTGTGATCTACAACTCCTTATTAGCATTCTCCCCCATCTCCTTGTTTGCAGATTCACTGAACAATGATCTACCAGTCCATTCCTTCACCTTCTCATTCAGGAACACAATCCCTTCAACCAAGGATTCCAATTTCTCCTTGTTGAGATTGATGATCATCTTCAGGTCTTTATGCATCAGCTGATAGTTCTTTTCCAACATAGACATCCGCAGGCCATAGTCTCTCTTCAAATTGGCCATGTCTTCCACCAAAAGGCCCACACTGGAATTCAAAGACTTGGCTAGTATGAAAATGTTATCCTTCTCCTTAAGACTTCTGAGTGTAGAGATACTGCAATGGAAAATTGTGTCATGTTTGTTATGGAGGTCTTGAACCTCCTGAACCTCTTGAACTAGCCGCAACAACAGATTGAAAGAAATATCAGCCCCTTCCTTAACCAGACCCGAGGCTTGCGAGTAGTCCATGGAACCCAAGAATAAACCTCTCCCCTAATGGGAGCTCACAGGGGGTTCATCATCTTGAAAACCATCGGGAACTTTGGACTTACCCTTGTCTTTAGAAGCTGACACATGAATAGACTTGTCCACATCCACCACACTATTCACCTTTCTAGCAGTAGGGGTCCCTCCATCACCATAACCCAACTCCACATTCCCAAAATTCATCACCTCACCAACTTGGTTAACCCCTAATACCTACAAAATATTTTCTGCCACATCCTTAGAGCACACCAACGCCTGTATCCTAGCCTTCTTTCCACTGTTGTTTCCCTCCTCAGCTTCTTCACCACAAACCTCCTAAATTTTGCACTTTACACGTGGGATGGAGGGTTTTTCCTTTCTAGTAGAGGATTTCTTCCCACTAGAAGAGGGAGTATAGTCTAAGTCAGTGTGGTACCCATTCGACCATGCCTTAGACTCCTCAAAGTTAAAATTAAAGTTGAAATTAGTAGGACATTTCAATATTTTTACTTTACAAATTTAGTGATCCATAGTCAAGGCAATAACTATATCAAAGAAGTATAAATGATATTATTAAGTATAATTAAGGAGATGAAATACTTCAAAGTACATGTATCATATTTAATTGTAATTGATATAATTAAGTAACTTAGAATTTAGGATGACTCATCATAACAATCACATTCTATACATTTAAATAGTGTCAATGTTTATTTAATTCATGTCGTAATAGGTTGTCTTAAGGGGTCCTAATAGGATGTCTTAAGGGGTCCTAATAGGATTTCTTAAGGGGTCCTAGTAGGATTTCTTAAGGGGTCCTAATAGGATGTCTTAAGGGCTCCTAATACGACATCTTAAGGGGATCAAAGAAGAGCATAATCAAGTATAAATATTTAGTGATATAAACAAGTATTAAACTTTAGGGTGACTCATCATAACAAATGATATGATTAAGTAAAAATATTTAGGATATGTCCCAATAGGACGTCTTAAGGGGACACCATACTTCAAAGTACATGTTTCATATTTAATCACAATTGATATAATTAACTTATAATTTAGGACGACTCATCATAACAATCACATTCTATAGACTTAAATAGTGTCAATGTTTATTTAATTCATGTTGTAATATGATGTCTTAAGGGGTCCTAATAGGATGTCTTAAGGGGTCCTAATACAACATCTTAAGGGGATAAAAGAAGAGTATAATTAAGTATAAATATTAAGTGATATAAACAAGTACTAGACTTTAGGGTGACTCATCATAACAAATGATATGATTAAGTATAAATATTTAGTATATTTCCTAATAGGACGTCTTAAGGGGATGAAATACTTCAAAGTACATGTCTCATATTTAATCACAATTGATATAATTAACTTAGAATTTAGGATGACTTGTCATAAAAATCACATTCTATACATTTAAATAGTGTCAATATTTATTTAATTCATGTTGTAATATGATGTCTTAAGGGGTCCTAATAGGATATTTTAAGGGGTCCTAATACAATGTCTTAAGGGGATCAAATAAGTTCTCAAAATTCGGTGAAGTTGCCCAAGGAAACCAAATTTAACAATAATATACATGATATTTAGTGATTATACAATCAAATTTAAAGTTTCAAAGTAGGAAAAAATACACATTTAACAAATAAAATGTATAGAATATTGATTTTGATACATAAAAGTGTGGAGTATAATCGTGTAATTATGTATGTACATATATGTCAACTCAAAACAATATTTACAAAATTTGGCTATGCCATCTCAAGAAAATCTGAAACTTGTTCCCAGAATGTAGTAGGTCTTCAGGCCACCTGATATCAAAATGATACAAGCAATATTGATGAAATCATCAAAGCATGCATTTTAATTTATATAAAACTATCTATACGTACACAACTCAAATACCTGTATTTAAAAGTATTCCACACATGTGTGTAGGTTGAATCTGCATCCTCTCCTTTTTGTTTCAAAGTATGAGATCAATGTGATAATGGCTTAAGAATACAAAAAAGGATAATAAATCAATTTTAACTATTAATGTACAAGAAATATCAATATATAATCAAAACATGTATTTAAATATAATTTCACTAATAATTACCTATTTTTACCAAGTATTCCATGTTGTCTAGGTTGAATCTGCACGAATTCTCCCTTTTGTCTCAAAGTATGTGATGAATTTGTGATGATGGCTTAAGGATATAAAAGGACAATTTAAATCAATTTCAACTAATAACACACAAGTAATATCAAAACATGTATTTAATCTATTTAAAAGGACAATATAAAACTAAAACTATATTTACCTGTATTTACTCATTCCATTGTACAATCTGCGTCCTCTTTTTTTTGCAATGCATCTATGATTATCTCATGCTCTTCCATAGAAATTGTTCATAGCTCTTTATTTGTAGGTCTTCCACGATACCTCACTAGTTTTATATTTGTTTCCACCACCAAATGTGAGTAGTGTATAATCTTCTCATGTGTTTCATAATCTTTTATTACAAGCAGAACATTCTTCCTTATTAGGTATTTTCATAGCCAAGTGCCAACAACCACCACTGATTCTATTGGATAGCATGATAGAAATCACTAAAGATGTTCTCAAAATTTGCTTAAGGGGATGTGTGGCAATGAAAATAGTATACCCCACCTTTGAGGAATGGAGCACAAGGGTAGGGTTCCTATTTCACACTTGCTACACTCAAGGACACGTTAGAGATCTCAATCCAATGAATAATGAAGGAAGATATCTGACAATAGGGTTGTCTTAGGGTATGATAAATGATTAAAGAGGGGTTCACCACCAAGCTAGGGCTTGGAAAAATGTATGAAATGCAAGATCTAATGATTGAAGTCAATCATGTATAAAACTTCACTAAATGAACTATAAATTCAAGTAAATTAGAGAAAAAAATTGGAAAAGTACAGAGGAGAACTTGGAAACCTGAAGGAGACTGAGAAGCCTTGAAATACTGAAAACACTAAAATTTTCGTACACTGGGACTCATACACCAGTTTGGGTATATCAGTCCCAGATCAGGGTTTTTGGTCTAAAACAAGTTTCTAGAAAAAGGGTATCCGAAACTATAAAAAATTGAAAAATGACCTAAATTGGGACTCATACGCCAGGACTAGTGTATGAGTCCAGTTAGGGTTTTCTAGAAATTTAAGGTCTGAATCTGGTCTTCAATGTCTGCTATGTCCTTCCCAGTTGGTTTTCAGATGTGAAACCCTGATTTTAGACCTGTAGATGACCTTTTTGTGAAGATAGCAACCTTTCAAGTGAAGGGACAACTCCAACAACTTTCTCCAAGCTTGTAACCTAATCTTCAAACATCCTTCATACTCCAAGACACCTAGATCTACAATCACACATGTAAAGAGGAGAAAAACTTGTTGATTGTTAGTGAATAGGGGTTTGCCTTGGTCAAAACCCTTCTAAGTAATTAAACCAAATAATGAAACAATGAAATAAGGACATGAAACATGAAACATGGGACATGAAACATGAACAATTCTACCTTGAATGATGCCTTGTAAATGATTCCTTGTAAATATGCAATCTAACATGAAATGGCAATGAAGGATGTAGATCTAGACCTTGAAATAAGTGTAGAACAATGCTTGATCTTGGATATTGGATGTAACATCACAACACTAGCTCAAAAACATGCTTGATGCTTGATAATCTTGACATGATTATGGATCTTGAATTTCTATGACAATTGATGAAAAATTCTTCCCTTGGATGCCTTAGAAATGATCTTGAATGCTCTCTTGATGATCTTGTAAAGTCTTGAAATTCTTAACTCTTGAGTGCTTGACTTGATATCATGAATTCTTAATCTTGCTTAGGTGAAATGATGATTTGAGACCTCATTTATATAGGCAATCTATCTAATATCTTGTTAATTGGATCCCATAGGCTGAAATTCATGAAATTTAAACTTAAAACTCAATTTCCCTCTCAAAACCTTAAAAATAGGACAAATGGGACTCATATCCCATTTGTGGCATATGGGTCCCATAGGGGCTTTTTGAAGAGAGAAAGTGTTGGGGTGTTAAGAAATTAAGTTTATTTGATGATATTGTCAAGATTTTGATTAAAATATGCCTTGGGATGCACAATATAGGGTCTTAGGGGCCTATTAATAATGATATTAAGGTCAAAGAGGCAAGAGGGCCCAAAACTCAATGTGAAAGTACAAATAAATATACTTTACAACATTAAATTAAGGAAAAATTGGGTCTACTTAGCTTAGAAGGGCCCAAAATCCCATGTGAATGTGTACAACACATTGCAACACTAGATTAGGTCCATTTAGTTTACAAGCCTCCTAAATTTAATGGAAATGTGCAAATAAATACACTTTAAAACACTAAATTAAGGTAGAGTTAGGTTTATTTAGCTTAAGCAGCCCTAAATCCAATGTGGATGTGTACAAAAAATTACAATACTAGATTAAGGTGACCTTAAGTTCATTTTGACATTAATTATTCCCAAATTAAGTGTGAAAATGTCCATGATGACATTTTTTGACAATAAATTTAGCCCCAACTTTAGTGAGAGGATGAACTTGCTTCAAACACACACTAAAGTAGACATTCAAGAGGGGTCCAATTGTACCAATGCGGATGTTCTAGGATGACAGGGATCAAGGAAGTGGTCAAGCCCCCAAGATCCAAGATCTTATGTCAAGATGACATAAGCACAAAAAAGACACATACAAAGGTGTATGATACACAACATCAAGATACACAAACATGCAATGTCAATAACTAAAAGAAAGAAAAAATAAACAAGAAAAAATAAAAATGAGGTGGATCAAGATTCAACCATTTGTCCAACACGATGTGGATCATATCTAAGTTGTTTGTCCAAAGATGCATGCTCACTCTGAGGAAACGAAACTTCAGGCTATCCATTGAGTGAGTAATCCAAGAGAGTGAGACACATACACACATGGACGGTATGTGCTCACAACACACACAAGTGGCTAATGGAAAGTCATGCCTCGAATCGGCTTCCCATCAAACCGTACCAAAGTTATACCTCCTAATAAATTTGATAAGGTTCCACAAAAAATGAACTTCGAGCTTCATGAGGCAAGCAAAGCTTCGTATGCTTGAAACTCATGAACAAACAAGATGGCTCTACAGGCATGCAAAGTGTGTTATGCAAGGTGGAAATATAACAAATGTTGTAAATGTAAAATAGTGTAAGGTATGTTCAAAGGGATTTTGCTTAGTTCATGCAAGGTCTCTTCTTAGGGAACATTGTGCCTAATGTCTCCAAGAGAGGGAAATTCAAAGAAATATGATGCTCTTGGAGGATATCTAGCCCAATGATACCACCAAGAAAAGGATGCATCACAAGAATAAAGAAAACCACACAGTGAAACATGAGTGTCAATGTATGCCCCCACTTTAAAGTGATTTCTAACACTATTGTTGTGAGCAAGTGCTTTAAAGTAGAAGAAGACATGAGAGATTAATCGGAAAGCCCTATGCCAAGTCATATGTTTCCAATAAGCTATGTCATGAATAAGTATGTCACATGCGAGAAAAATTAAGGCATGTCATCCACATCCCAAGCTTGCTCTTATATATACATAAAAGGCAGTCAACTAGCGAAAAGAGACAACAACAAGTGAAATACGAGGAGAAGGCTACCTAACCCCTTGCCCCCACTTACTGCAAGACAAGGATGAACCAAGATGAAAAGAGGAACTAGGTGCCTCAACCCAAGGAATAGCATCACAATCCTTAAGATATTGAATTTTGTTACTCAAAGCCTTACATTCTTTAGTAGAATGACCATGAACTCTATGACATGCACAAAATGATCACTTGTAGTAAAATTTATTTCATGTTCTTGGAGGGAGAGATATCAAACAATTTTGGAGGAGTCTCGAAAAGATACCCTCTTGATCAATGGTAGAAGATGTTCCTTTATTTTTCAACAAAGATATCTCTTGCTTAGTATAAGATGTTTGCGATATTTTGTTCTCTCCTTTATAGGAAGGTGTAAAATCTAATGAATTCAAATAATTAGTGTTTTTGGAAATGAAATTTACATTAAGCGAATATTTCTTTGTTTCTTTCATTTCTTTCAAAGGGTAACAATCAAGACCACTAGTGTCTATCAGTTGAGGATGCACTAATGTTAAAGCTGGCTTAGAAAGATGTTTTGTAATAGTGTTGATATTAAGTAAGGCTTGTTTTTTTTCTTTCTAGGGACAATAACCAAGAACAATAGTCTTTTCTTGTGTGTGAGGCTCTATAGGGACACAAATACCTTATTCTCTAGCACCACATCCTTTACCACTATATCCAAGTTGTTTCATAAGTTCATAACCTTTTCCATAAAGATATTCATCTCTTTTGGATTCAACGGTTGCTCATAATTAAGTTTACCAAATTTTGTTGTGTAATTTGCTTCTTCTTCTAAAGTGGTTAATGTTGAAGGTGTTTCTCTTGGTACCAGATTGTTTCTAGTGTTATATGTATGAGCAATGATGTTATGACTTGGCTGCTACGAAACATCATTTTTAGGTGGGTAAAGAATAAGTTCGGGTTTATTTTGATTTGGAGGTTTGTGTGAAGGTGGGTAAAGAATGAGAGGGTTCAAAGGATATCCCACAGGGTATGTAGGAGGTCCAATATTCAAGGGGGATCTAATGGACACTTGTGCATTCATAACCTCAATGGTCTTGGTTTGATGTATTTCTAATAAAGGGAAATCTTGTATCATCTTTTCACCATAATTCAAGGAAGCCCCATTACTATTATTGTCATTTTCTTACACCATGATTTCCTCCCTAGGAGGAGAGTTGTTAGGAGAACTACAAACCAAATGTTCTTGACATTCTAGGATTGGTTCTTCCAAAGTGACTTCATCACAAATAGGGGACAACTAAGATTTTCATGACTTCCATTGATCAAAGTATCTTCTTCACAACTAGGAGAGATACTAGGAGAAGTACAAGTATGATTTTCATGATCATTTATGATTTCATTCCTTTGTTCCCTAATGTCTTCCAAAATAGGATAGGTAGGGGAAGGATCATAAAGAGGGTTGTTGTAGACCTTAAATATTTGATCATCTAACACCAACATATCCTCATGATTTACAATCTTATCCTCTTCTACTAAATCATTCTCACAAAAAAAGGGAGAATGGAAATTAGGTAAGGTGATGTTTAGAAATGTGTCTATGATGTCATTCTCTTATTCTAAAATAGCTTCCAATGTAGGAGAGTTTATAGAAGAGGAGCTTTCAACAATTTCATGATTCTCAATGAGTGCATCTTCTAACACCGAAATACCTTCATCACATGTAGGAGAGGTATTAGGAGAAGAGAAACTATGATCATCAAGATTGTATATATTTTCATCTTCTTCTATTATATCATTCCCACAAATAGGAGAGATAAGAGGGGGTGTAGGTTTAAGGAAATTGTCAACATTTTCACTCTCTTGCACTAAGATACTCTCATAACTAGGGAATGTATATTGAATGAATGACTAACATGCTTATTGACTAACTTTTTCTTTGCAAAATTTGAAAATATAGACACTAACATTTGTGCAAAGTAATCTATGCAAACTTAAAATGGAAAGAGACATAAATGAAATGTAAAGACCTAGAATGAAATGTGTAGATGCAATTTTTTAGATTTCAAACAAGGTAATTTGCTTACACTATGCAACAACCTGAAAGATGAAATGTTGTAAATGAAAATTTGGAATTGAGCAATGCATGAAATGAACCTAATGAAATACATGTAACAAAAACTAAACTAACTGAAATAGATAACTAATGGCAACAAATAGGAGTGTAGAAATAAGGTTTTTAATGCTATAAAAGGTAGTTTCAGATCTACACTGGGGCTAAATCACCTAGAGGGGTGTATGAGTCCTAATGAGGGTTTCTTTTCATAATTTTCTACAAATTTTAAGTGATTTTTATGCTTTTTATGTTGTATGATCTATAAACTAAACGCAAATGCAGATTTTATATGATTTTTAGTGATTTAAGATGTAAAAATGCAACCTATATGCACTTTCACTAATGCAAGATTTAGAAACCCTAGAATGGAAATTAACTAGTGCAAACCCTAGATTCAGAAAAGAAGGTGCTCAAAGGTCAGGTTCACCAAAATATAGCAATAGAAATTGTATGACCCACCTTTGAGGAATGGAGTACAAGGGTAGGGTTCCTATTTCACACTTGCTACACTCAAAGAAACCTTAGAGATCTCAATCCAATGAAGAATAGAGGAAGAGATCTAATAATAGGGTTGTCCTAGGGTATGATAAATGATTAAAGAGGGGCTCACCACCAAGATAGGGCATGGGAAAATGTATGAAATGTAAGATCTAATGATTGAACTCAATGATGCATCAAACTTCACTAAATGAAGCTCTAAAATGCTGAAAACACTAAAACTTTGGCACACTAGGACTCATATGCCAGTCAAGACATATCAGTCCTAGATCAAGGTTTCTGGTTTAAAACAAGTTTTTGGAAAAAGGGTATCCAAAATTGCAAAAATATAAAAAATGACCTAAACTGGGACTCATATGCTAGGACTGGCGTATGAGTCTAGTTAGGGTTTTTCAGAACTTCAAGGTATGAATATGGTTTTCAATGTTTGCTCTGTCCTTCCTAATTGGTTTCCAAATCTAAAACCCTAATTTTGGACCTATAAATGACCTTTTTGTGAAGATAACAACCTTGCAAGCGAGGGGAAAAGTCCAACAACTTTCTCCAAGCTTGTATCATAATCTTCAAAGATCCTTCATGCTCCAAGACACCTAGATCTGTAATCACACATGTAAAGAGGAGAAAAACTTTTTGATTGTTAGTGAATAGGGGTTTGCCTTGGTCAAACCCCTTTTAGGCAATTAAACCAAATGATGAAACAATGAAAAAAGGAAATGAATCATGAAACATGAAAAATGCTACCTTGAATGATGCCTTGTAAATCTACAATCTAACATGAAATGGCTATGAAGGATGTAGATCTAGACCTTGAAATAAGTGTAGAACAATGCTTGATCTTAGATCTTGGATGCAACATAAAAAAACTAGCTCAACAATAGGCTTGATGCTTGATAATATTGACATGATGATGGATCTTGAATTTTTGCAACAATTGATGAAGAATTCTACCCTTGAATTCCTTAGAAATGATCTTGAATGCTCTCTTGATGATCTAGTAAAGTCTTGGAATGCTTAAATATTGAGTGCTTGACTTGATATCATGAATGCTTAATCTTGCTTAGGTGAAATGATGATTTGAGACCTCATTTATATAGGAAATCCATCTAATATACCGTTAATTGGATCCCACAGACCGACATTCATAAAATTTGAACTTAAAACCCAATTTTCCTACTAAAAACCTTAAAAATAGGCCAAATGGGACTCATACACCCAAGGTGGTGTATGGGTCCCACAGGGGCTTTGTGGAGAGAGAAAGTGTCAAGGTGTTAAGAAATTAAGTTTATTTGATAATATTGTCAGGATTTTGATTAAAATATGCCTTGGGATGCACAATATATGGTCTTAGGGGCCTATTAATGATGATATTAAGGTCATAAAGGCAAGAGGTCCTAAAATTCAATGTGAAAGTGCAAATAAATATACTTTACAACATTAAAATAAGACAAAATTAGGTCTATTTAGCTTAGAAGGGCCCAAAATCCCATGTGAATGTGTACAACACATTACAACACTAGATTAGGTCCATTTAGTTTACAAGCCTCCTAAATTTAATGCGAAGGTATGAATAAATACACTTTACAACACTAAATTAAGGTAGAGTTAGGTTCATTTAGCTTAAATGGGCCCTAAATCCAATGTGGATGTGTACAAAAAATTACAACACTAGATTAAGGTGACCTTAAGTTCATTTCAACATTAATTATATTCCCAAATTAAGTGTGAAAATGTCCATGATGACATTTTTCGACACTACAGGATGTCTTAAGGGGATCACCATACCCATTGGGGCTATCATCATCTTCTCGAGGTGCTATTAACTTATGTTTAGTCTCCACACAACAAGCCAACTGATATTTCATTTCCTCTTCATTCCCCTTAGGTGCAACAATAACATACACATGTCCTACAAACAAAATTTAATTTAAAAACTTGCACGTGTCCATATAATTCGACCAATCTACATACATCCATTCATATGTATATAAATAAATAAAAGTATTACAAAATAGTAATAAAGTGAAATAAAATGAAATAAATTGAATTCAATTACCTTCTTGTACAAGGTCTGAAACACAGTCATAGTCATTTGATGCAAACACTTGATCATTGTCTTCAATTGTTGTTTCATATTGATCATGTGCTTGTGCAGGTGTCAACAATCTTTGCTTCCAATCTTCAACCCATTATGTATTTTCACATGCTTCCCAATCTCTTAAAATACAAAACTAACAAAAACATGCAATCTCCTTTGTCCAAATAGTCCATGTGCTTGCATTCGAACTCTTAAATGAATGCCATTTAGTAGATCCACTGGTTGTCTCACAATCAAGTCTAGGTAGAATGTTCTCTTCTTCAACCAACCAAAAGAATCGGAAAATTATAGAGTACTCACTCAAACCAGGTGTAGATAATATTTTATTGCACCAATCCATGATCCCATGTGCATCTTTAAATTTTACTACATCCTCAAATTTCAATTATTCTCTAGCAAGAATCCTTTTAACACGTGCACCAACTTCATCATGTTCTCCTTTACCATGCCTAGATTCAAAAAAACTCCACATATGCTGGACATTATGTTCCTTGTGAACCCTACTTAACCAATAGAACATTCAAGAATTCTTGAACTATCCCGTATAATTATCTGACCATGTGGGATGTTTTGTCACCTGGATTCCTCTTTCTCTTAAATTTATATAAATTATATTAAAATAGTATTGAAAAAACTCTAACAAGTGTAATCAGTTGTCACTCAAATAGAAATGATACTCCCTCAAAACTCTTCTATCATCCTTTGTTTTATCATTTGCATGTCCATAAACAATATGAACAAACATAGCCACTTGCACTAAATTGTAATATTGTAATATTCTAATTGGATTTCCTCTTGTGGAGCTAGAGTATAGTTTTTCACAAAATCAACCACTGATAGTATAGTACCAACTAGAAATGTGTTTCTACATAGGTGAAATTTTTCCATCAAACCATCGAGCATGTTAGAGTGTGTGATATATTTTGGTACAATATTATTCTTAAATTATGATATGAATGCATGTACACTAACTTTTTAAGTAACTAAATCATAACTCTTTCTAAATTTTCCATCTTTTAAAGAATAGTCAACATTCTTAAATCTTTTAAACATCCACTAATTGTTGTCCAAAATCATTATCAACACTTTAATGCATACAAACTCTTAAGAATGGAAGATTGCCACACCTAGTGCATTCTCCAGGAATACAAAAACTTAAATAAAATAATTTCCCATTAGATCTTTCACAAAAAAAATTGATATAAACTCCCTTATTGTTTCAGGAGGCATATTAATACCACATTCCTACATAATCATGTTATAATGCAAAGTACAATGTATATATCGAAAAACATCATAAAAATAACGAAATTGAACATGTGTTTTACAACAATAAGATATTCGCTACTTATTAATTTTTACATACAAAGGTTTACATTTTTCAAAAGACCTTTGACTTATTTTAATATTACCAGGTAACACTAAATCACCACAAAATTTTCTATAAAATTCAGTTTGTGTTGCATCTAATAGGTGTTTTGGATGAGGATTACGAACTTTGAACCCCACTCTTAATTTTGAAACATCTCTAGTATTAGATGATACCCTATCATGCCAATATTTTTCAATCAAAGATTTGATTTCAACATTCAATTTCATGTCAAACCTCGAGATTCAAGCACTAAAACTCCAACATTGGTTGATTGGATCATTTTCTATACTTTCTCTTCTTTTTTCCACTCTTACCAATGTTTTAGGATGTATTTTTAGAATTTCACTAATATTTCTTACCATTCTTTTATTCAAAGTTGATTTATTAACTATAATAGTTGTTATATATCTTCTTACTTCATTCTTATCTTTTGATTAACTATTTTTTCCAATAGACTCATTGGCACTAGCAACAATAGACATAGCATGTTTTAGTGATTGATATTTTCTTCTTGGTTTAACAAAAATGCTTAAATTTTTCATTACTTTTCTCATTTTCCACATTCTCATCAATTGCATCATTAGTTGACATTGAAATGAAAGTTTTTTATGATAAAAGAATCATTTGTATAATCTATTGGCATGTGTTCTTATTTGTCTCCAAGAAATATTACCAGGAAGATTATCCAAAACATCGCTTTCAATTTTAAAAAAATAATTTTTATTTTCAACATCACATCCTGGATTTTCATTTTCATTTTCAACTTCAAAATAATTTTTATTTTGATCTTCATTTTCATCAACAAACGGTTTTCATTTTCATTTTAAATAAAATGATTTTCATTTTCATTTTCAACAACAAAATGGTTTTCATTTTAATTTTCAATAAAAGGATTTTCATTTTTCATTTTCAACAAGAAAACTATTTTTATCTTCATTTTCAACAACGAAACAATTTTCATTTTCATTTTCAACAACAATTTGACTCAAATCTTGAACTCTATGACTATTATCGATGTCAACATTGTTATACCTAACTTATTTTAAATCTCCTATTTCTATTTCATTCAAAGGTGGATTTGAAGACTTACTTGGATTTGTGCCTATTGAAACATTCTCTATAGCATTAAAAGGGATATTTTAAGACATACCAAGAGTAGTTTGTATAATCGTATTAGTTTCCACGTTCACCTCTTGAAAATTTGCATCATCTACATCCATGGTCTCTGTTGGCTTCCAACAATGATTTAATAACTAAGCCCTTACAACCATGATTTAGAGATTGGACATCTAACCTGAATAGCTATTTCAATCATAATGAAGGTGCATTTAACTTGTCAACCCAGGGACGTGAACTTGAAATGGGTCAACACAATATGTGCACTAGGAACTCAAAGTAGCCATTCATTCTACAACTAAGGAACACACAATGCTGAAAGTAAATTGTTTAGAAGGGAATACCATAAATACCAATCGTCAATCGACAACTACATCAAACTAAAATGCATAACAGTAATGAAAATATGAGCAACAAACAGGGCACTACTTTGTCTGCTTTGGCTACAGGAATAGTCACAAAATGAAATTCTAGTGGCAGTAGGAACAGTCGGTGCCATATTTATAACTAGTTACTAAATAACAAGTAATACTAAACTAGTACTAAACTAAAAGGATGGATTACTCACCAAGTGGGCCCCCTTGGATAAGTATCCTCTAAAACTAATGAGAACTCAAATGCTCAAACTTAGAACTTCATTTTATTCACTGTAAATCATGAGTACAAAAGATTAATGTATCTATATTACTAAAAACTTGAGAGTGCAAGTACAATATCCAATCGTGCAACCCCTTGAGGAAGGAGCATCCGATCTTTATTTATACTATCAACTAGACAAGGCAGTCAAATTCACGACTAGGAGGACACCATTTAGGGAAAACAAAGAAAGTGGAGTGGTGGCAGTTATGTGTGCATGGAATTTGGTTAGACATGTAGGTCCAAACATAGATTTAGCACAACAGTAACACCCGCACCTACTCAATCATTAAAGTCCACTACAAGGAAATTACATTCAGTTGCATGAGGAATCGTCTGCCATCAACCTCCTTTGACCTTGAGTGATTCCTTTGCTAGACGTTACGGTGCGTGCCCAGCTGGCAGTGTCTTCCTGAACTTAGCATCTTTAAATTAAATCTGCATGGCAATGTTAGTACACACAATAACTGCATATCTATAACCACCTTAAGGAACATTCATTAACCACATGCAAAATCAATATAGATAATCCACATAATATGCCAATGTCATTAAAACTTGCAGAAATAGGATTAAGCCCAATGTCAATGGTTTGAGGGAAACATTATGAAAATATCGACATTTAACATCAAAGTTTATGACAATTTCCAGCAAATAAATTATAGATTCTACCCAAAATTGGACAAAAAACTAGGCTAATTAGTCCCCCCAAACCTAACATTTTGCTGGTCCTCTAGCAGGGGAGGGTTCTTCTTCTGCTTGGTCAAAGCTCTAAAATTTTCAACTGATAGTTGTCCAACATCAGTGGCTATTGTGCATGAATTAGGATCCCAATAGAATCTCCCTAATCTGTCAAATCTGCTCCATCTCTATTTTTTTGCAACAATGTCATACTTGTAGAACCTGAAGTTTGGCATGGGCCACATGAGAATGGGTGGCTAGAAAGTCAGGGGAAGCCAAAATCGCCCTTGCATTCTCCCAATCTGAATATACCTATCAATCCTTTTTAGTGTTGCAACATAATTGTGGATGGAATGAGGTTCAACTTGCTTTAGATCATCAGTTAGGCTATTCCATCATTGTGATAAGTATCTTCTCATAGTTTCCTCATTTGTTGTTGTCTTTACCTCATACTCATTGTAAACTACCTCAATCCAAGGAATAATCTTGTTGCCATAACTAGGTTTGAGAAGCATTTTGTGCCATTATCTGTAAATATCCCTTGGGTTGCTTGATTAAGCCCTAATGGGCAGAGGGATGTTAGACTCCAATTTCTTATAAGCCCCATGTTGCTGTCCCCAACTAATCTCATTTTGTACCCAAGACATAAATGCCCTTAATTGGACATCTCGAACATACAATAGCTGATTCTAATCATGGTCTTTAGTTACAACATAATTATGCAAGTAAAACTCACATAGAAAATTCTTCATTTCAGGGGAGGCAATCCTATAAGCATTGAAAAATTCATTAGGAGTGTCAATAGAAGGTTTCAAACCTAAGACAATCCTTGACAACTTAAAAGAGAGATATTTTTCTTTCAAGTGCAAAGCATAGACCCTTGGAGGGGCTCTACATTCCAAGATCTGTGGTACCAAGGTTGCCATATCATCCACCCTCTTCTTCAAGGTGGAAATTTTTGTATCTTTATCTTCAATTTCTTCATCTCTCTTTTGAATTTCCTTCTTCAATTTCTGCTTTTCCTTTTTCCATTCTTCCTCCCTCCTTTGTATTTCTTCCCATAATTTCAAAATTTCCGCATGCACTGTAAAATCAGGAGGATTATGAATTCCTACCAATAATTTTTTCGATGGCTGCTCCTCATATAGTACTATTTGCATGGACTCAGGTTGTCTAGTTGTCTCTGGCTGTAGGGGTATTGTTTCTTCTCCCACTTCTTTCTACAGGATCTCCTGTTCTTGTTCTTGATATGGTTGTAGGAACTCCTACTCTGGTTCTAGTTGCTCCTGCAGGACTTCTTGCTCATGCTGCAAGAAATCCTAATTTTCCTCAAAATCTTCTGCAATGTTAGCAAGATCGGCCAGTGTTATATTTTCCGCTCTCTCAAATGTCTTCTTCTTTGAAATTCTCTTGCCCCATTAGAGGTTTAGGGTCCTCATGTGATGTCTCACTAGGCTTAGGGCTTTCCTATGGAGGCGTACCAATCACTGGCCTAGCTGGTCTTGATTTCCTGGGAGGTCTCTCACATTTTTCTTTGGCTACAGGATGAACAATGTCAGTCTTCCTCTTCTTAGAACTTGGCACCTTTCTTTTTGCCGGCTGCCTTTTGGCCTTTCCTTTTCTCATTTCTACTTCTCTCTTTTGTGCCCTAGTTTTCATCAGGGTGCCAAGTGGAATGTCGTCATCATAATCTAAGGAGGAGCTTTCTCTTTCTGAGTGCTTTGATTCAGAAGAACTAATGTCTATGATTTCTTCTGCTGCAGGAGGGTTCACACTAGAGCCAACACCAGAGGTTGAAGCACCAAGAGTGGCTTCATCTGTGCTCAATCTCCTACTAGACCTACGGGGTTGAAGTAAAACCCTAGGTTGCAATTGCTCAGGTCTAATTTGATCAACATTTATAAATTCTTCCTAGGTCATTCCAGACACATCATGCAAAGAATTTTCAACTAGCAATTTAATCAGACAATGGTGGGAAATTGAGTTGCCCCTACCTTTCTGGGTTTCGACTGCCATGATTGAGAGAAGATTTTATAACATGTTAGTAACATTCATCCTCCTTTTGTGCCTCATGTGATTCAAAAGCTTGAAGTGCACAAAATGAAAATTCGACTGGCGACCCTCACATTGGGAAAATACATTCTTTATGCACCCTATTTATCTATGCTCAATGGAGGGTTGTTCGGTTTTGTAAATTTGGCCCTAGTTGATTTGGTGTCTCTAGAAGCAGGGTAATGTTCACCATCAACATGTAACCTTGTGACCTCTATAATTCTTTCCTTAGTTGCCACAACTTCCAACCCTTTTACTATGGCTTTTCCTTCAGAAAATGTCTGGATGAATTAGAGGGAAATGCCTTCATCAAAGCCATCCAGCTTCAAGTAGTAATCTAACCATCCACAGTTTCTAAATTTGGCCAGGCATTGTGCATCCTGCAATAAAACATCATGCACTGTGGGTTTGTTTCGAATTAATCCACCTCCCATTGTCTACAATCAAACAAATACTCTATGATTTCTTTCTTGCAATTCCATTTGAAAATCAAGTTCACCTTCCCACAATACCTACTAAATTTCCAATGCCAATATCAATTGAATTTTCTCTTCCTTTTGTTTCACCTTTTTTCTTGCAACTCAGGATTACGACAGGGTCAATAATAGCAAGAAAATGAGTGATAAAGGATAATTATGATGGGAAGAAATGGCGGTTGCAGTTAGTGTCACTTCACACATGCGAGCCATCCACTTACTCAGATTGCAAATCGGCTCATTTTAAATTTTCTAACATAGCCTTGTATGAATTGACACATGGGCAATATATTTGCATCTTTTTCTTCCCCCCCAACCTAAATTTGGACATGTGACAACACATGCAAGATGGGAGTGGTGATTTGA
>VDFB02000015.1:2063239-2168662 GCA_007258455.2 Sequoia sempervirens | reverse complement strand
GATCCATGGAAATACCTCCACCAGAGATGGCATGACCCAAGTATTTCACTTTAGTCTTATAGAACTCACACTTCGCCAGATTAGCATACAACTAATTGACTCTCAAGCACTGCAACACCTAACTCAAGTGTTCCTCGTGCTCCTCCATACTTTTTGATTAAATCAGGATATCATTGAGGAACACTAGAAAAAAATTGTCCAAATAGGTTAAGAAGACTCCATTAATTAGGCTCATGAAGACTAATGGTGCATTCGTCAACCTGAACAACATAACAGTAAATTCATAATGCCCGTACCGAGTGCAAAATGCAATTTTGTGAATATCAGCTTCGGCTATCCACAATTGATGGTATCCTAACTTAAGATCAATCTTTGAGAATACCTGATCCCTCTTTATCTAATCAAATAGGTCATCAATTCTTGGCAAAGGGTATCGGTTCTTCACCGTCACTTTGTTTAGCTGTTTGTAGTCAATGCACAAACAGAGAGAATTGTCCTTCTTCTTCATGAATATCACTGGTGCTCCCCAAGGGGAAACACTAGGATGAATAAACCATTTTTCTAATAGCTCATCCAACTACAAATGAAGCTCCTAAAGTTCCTACATTGTCATATGATATGGAGCCTGAGATATAGGTTCAACTTTGGGTACAAGATCAATTCTGAAGTTGATTTCACGCTTTGGTGGCATCCCTAGGATTTCACTCAGAAAAATATCTGCAAAATCCTTAAGGAGAGGATAGTCATCCAATGACAACTCTTGAATCTCTCCTAAATCCAAGTCATTGATTGACATAGCAAATAGTTGGCAACCCTGATGGAAACACCTCTTCAATTGTATAGCAGAAATCATCCATAATGAGATGGGTCTTTGTATGCCAACAATCTCAACCTCAATTCCTGAATCATCTACACATTGCATAGCCTTGCAGCAACAATCTATTATAGCTCGGTGAGCACTCAGCTAATCCATACCCAAAACAACATCATATGAACCAATAGGTAGGATTCAGAGGTCCATCGTAGTCACCAGTGACCCAATTTTCAAACTAAAACCCTAAACAAGTGATTCAACTGCTACCTTTTCCCCAGAGGCCAATTCGACCTACCACTTAAAGCCTTGCCTTGCTGCCACCAGTCTACAACACTCTACTACTGAAGGAGAAATGAATGAATTTGATGCACTAGAATCAAAGAGAATATAAATACTAGTGCCTTGCAACACACCTGATGTCTTAACCACGATGCCTTGATGATCAACTTGATGGTTTTCGACCGTCACAAAAACTCGGTGTGATCTGCCCACATCGCCCACTGTCAGCTCGAAAGTGGTTGGCCTCTAACTAAAACCTGTAGTCTTCCTCTACGAACATTTTCTAGCAATATGTCCCTATTGACTGCAAGAGAAGCAACCTATACCTTGACCAAAACCTCTACCACCTGATGGTGCATTAGATTGCTAAAAACTACCCCGATTGGGGCCAACTAAGAACTCTATGCAGGCTACTCAAAATGGTCCTACCGAGCTCGATGCTAATTCTAATTTCTTCTGGTCTGAGACCTGCCACTCTGCTGAGACTGAGAATTTTTGTGCTTAGGCTGTGACTACTGCTACTACTATTGACCACCCTTAGAGTGTGCATGATGAATCCTGGAAGATCCTACAGCTTGAGGCTATCCACCTCAAGAACCAAAACCAGATATAGGTGCACTACCAATCTGAACACCTATGTGGCCTCCCCAAGCCATGGCCAAGTTTTCCTTCACTAGATGATCCTTTTCAACAACTACCTCCATTGTCTTCAACTTGAAGACTCGTACTCCACCACTAATTCGGGCATTTAAGCCCTTGACAAAATTTTGTACTAGCATCGCCTCATCATTACCGATTCCTACATACTATTTTAGCTCATAGAATTGGCACTCATACTACTCAACAGGCATTGCCATTTGTCTCAACTCATGGAATTCATCTGCCCAATGCAATCTATAGGGATCTGAAAGGAAACAAGCCCTGAATCTCTCCATAATTAGCTCCCAAGTCACAATACTAATGTCCAGGTGCAATTTATGCTCTTCTAGACACCACCAAGTGGATGCAAAGCCTCTAAGGTGCATGATGGCACACCTAGCCTTAGTATTTCTACCATAAGGGTGCATAGAAAAGCATTGGTCTGGATCGATCAGCCATGTTTCTACCTCCAGTCCTCCACCAATACCATCAAATGTGGGGGTATGAGCTCTCAAAAAGTGTCTCATGTGGCCCGCCACTATGGCATCCTGCTCTATTGCTAATTCTCTCTGCCTCAGTGACCTCTCTCTTTCTCTCTCCACCCGCTGCTCCTCCTCTAGCCTAGGGCCTAAACGGCCAAGAATCTCCTCAAGAAGGTGTCGCAATTGCCCTCCTTCAACACCCGTTTGCTCCAATTTTTGTCCTCTACCTCCCAGATTGTTTTTGGAACTCTAACATTCCTCACATTCTAAATCATGGGAACTCAGAGAAGATGACATTTGGCGGTTGGCTTTGTGGCCACCACCTTTGCCTCTTCCATGGCCATGACCCCTACCCTGAGGCATGTTCCTGCGCAACAATAGAGGGGAACATGTGAGATCAAGAGTTAAGCACAAAAGTTAACCTAATGGGCAAAAATAACCTAGAGTACCCAGAGTTGTAAACCTTTGCTCTGATACCAAGTTGTAACGCCTCGTCATGCTAATCCCAAAGGGCAACTAAAACTAAAAAATTGTCGTAATTTTTTTCTCTTGAAAGTAGAACATTACATAAGATGAACATGAACATACATTACATAAGATGAAAATGAATATACACTACATGTAAAGCAATTATACAATTACAATATCAACTACATCCTCTGGGGTACATGTGACAGCATTATGAAACCTAAACTCATACCATAATGATAACGAACAGATTCCAAGATTACATTATAAACCATGATATAGCTTACATTTACAATAATCATACATCCATTATGATCTATCAATAAGAAACATCCAGAGATGATAACTCAACATAAACAAGATTAATTTATTCCCAATAACAATAACATACTATCATCATGTGAATTCAATGGAGCATATTTCCACATATACAACACATCAAATAGCAGCTACCACAAATCATTAATCAAATGAGAGTTACAAAGGTAAAATAATACATTAAATATGTTTCATTACATTACATCATTTCAAGAATACTTATGCACATCAATGCATCCCGACACATAGTGGGAAAGATATATCAAATACTAGATTAATACAGAACTGAACATGATATAACTAAACTATGGCAAAGCTCTAGATCATCTACAGCAACACGAACTCCATGCTTCATGAAAACTGACTAGGAACCCAATGGGGTGCAAAGCACGTTCCACCCGACCACGTAGACCTGAAGGCCCACCCCCTATGCTAGGAGATGACAAGAAATACCCATGACCAAGAATAGTCACACGGAAGAGCTACAAAAATCAACAACATAAAAGATCAAGAAACATGAATATCAACAACATCAACATGTCTACTACAAGACGACTGCTTCTAGAGGTACACAAAGGCAAAAACAAAGGATACTAAGAGAGAGAGTGTCATCGCACGGCCCTATCATCGGTTACCATAGCTACCTCTCAACAGGCGTTGACCCCCATCTATGGTTATCCTAGCTTCCTATCACTAGGAGTTGTCCCCATAGGTTACCACGTGCAAGACCACTAGCCTCTCATGAGGACAAGGTAGTGATCTTACCGACCATGGCCTTCTCATCCAACCCTTAGTTTGTAAAAGCACTAACAGCAAGGGCGAGGTATCTTACCTATCTTTAGTTACTGTGTTCCTACCAAACCCACTAATTCATTTTATTAGGTTTTCACTTATTTAAAAAACTCTTCCATGGGTTATCCAAGCTGCCCCTTTGTGTGTCGGCCCCCATGAAGAGCCTCTCCCTAATAGATTGAAACACAAAACTAACAACATTAAGGGGTGTACCAAATCTCAATCACTAAAACCACGAGTACCAAATACAAATGTGAGGCATGGACCACCTTGCCAAATGGTCATAATAAAAGGAAAAACATGAAACAAGGTAACACCCACAAGAGTTCAAAACTAATAATTAAATCAAACGATTCAAATTCAAATCAAAGAAATCCAACATAAACCCATTTCCCAATGCCTCTGGAAGCCTATAACATCAACTATCATATACTCCCAACTGAGGGTACGTAAATACTTTGGGTTCCCAAAGAAACTCACAACATGGCTTAGCATATAAACTCGTCAAAACAGAGAATAATACAATGGAGAATACAATCAATCATGGGAACGTAAAAATAAATCTTTAATCCCCCAACACAATTCAATGTAACGAAACTTAAAAGCGTATTCGATACTCCACTTGTTTACACATCCCTATCCAATTTGACAAATAGTCTAACTCAATAAGAACATATAAAGTTACGAAAGGATTTTTTACTTAATAACAATAATCTAACTTCAATGTTCAATTCTTCAATTATAAAACTCAATTAAATCAAATCCCATAATAAACAAATTTAATATTAATAAATTCCACTTACCATAAATATATTGACTAAGTTGAACTCTACCATACTAACTAGTCATAACACAGTTTGCAGTGAAATATTTTATTCTGATTATTTAAAACAATTTCCTAATTTAATTACATTTACTAACATATATATAAATTTATCAATTTTTAAATTTATCTTCTCTAAACAATGAATCAAACAAATAAACATATTCCAATAGCCAATTTTACAAAACAAGTTAAATCATTATTCCCATTATATCCAAACTCCATTATAAAAATTCCTTTACATCCTTTAAGAACTATGAATCATAAAATATAATAACTTAAAACGGATTGGACACAATTAGATTTCATAACTAAGTGCATAATTTACCCGAATAAGTTACTTAACTCGTATATAAATAATCATTTGAAGTAATAATCAATTTTTTTTTGTAATCAAATAGCTACCTAAACATACTCAAGAATAATTAAATGCCCATTTACTTAAACATGACCACAATAAACCTCACTTAAGTAGATTTTAAAGAATAATAATCAATTATATTTTATTCATTTGTTTATTACAAGAAAATAATCATATTCGAATAATAAATCTACACACATTCTTTTACACAAAATTTATCTTTATTCTAATACATGATGTGATTATATTTATACACACACACAAATATATATATATATATATATATATATATATATTAACATGTTTAATTTAAAATGATGTTAAAACTAACATTGAACATACTTAACGTGTTCTTAAATGGGCATAATAAAATCATAGTGAAATACTAAATGTAAAATCAAACACATAGATATATATATATATACACACATCTTTACTAAGAACACTACAGTTACAAACAAAATTGCAAATGTCTACAAAGCATTGACCTGCTAATTCAAATAGCGCATAGTGCCCATACACAAACGTGGTATATAAAAACCCCTACCACACACATAAATATCTATATGAGCCAAGAACCTAACTAAGAGTTGGGCGCCCATCATTATATTAGTTGATGCACTAAAGTAATAAGTTAACTCCATTCCAATACAAGAGCAGCAATAAAAATGTCTTTGATTTGAGCAACAAAAAAAAAAGAATGAAATTGACAGATTGATTACATGGAGTCAAGGCAATTATATGCAAAAAGGGTATTGATTTCTATAGACAGGCCAAACTCATAGGCGCAACCACACATACCTACATTTATATATTTATTAATACTAAAAATCTTAGTCATCTAATCCTTATGGTGTTGAACGCCCCTATAGGCAGTCGGTTGGTGTCTTAAATGAAACAAATACCAAACACAAAAATAAACAAGTTTTAGATTATAAACATGAAAAGCATAACTTCAATCAAACCGATTTTCAGTCTAGACTGCATATATGCGTATTTACCCAAAACCAAGACAATATACATTAACACTACAGGAAAACTAAATTATAGTCTTGTCATAGGGGAAACACCATATGGGTGAGTATCTACAAGAGATGACATAAGTCTGTTAAGCTTCAAGCCATTTTAGGGAAATCGACACTATTAGAAAATTTAATCAACAAGGAAGCTAAAGAATACAAGAAGTATGTAACCTCAGTGCTGAGATATCTAAATTGAAAACCAAGCTATTACAAGGAGCCAAGGCAGCAGAGCAGGCATGAGATCACATACAGCTCAAGGTGTAGCCAACAATAAGCATGGGGAGGAAATAAGTTTAGAGAAATAAAATTAAAAGACTCTTTACCCCCCAAATTTAACATTCTCAATAGTCGGCAGTTTGGTGGATGAAGGCGCATTCATCATATTTAATCCAAACAACATGAATATAGAGGAGTTATTGCAAATTAAACACATACAAAGAGATAATAATTGACCAACTTGAACCCTTTGCTAAAGGTGGAGATGGTATGCCAAGACGTTCTTCCTTCTGCAATCCCCAAATTCTATTTTCCAGAAAAAACACGGTTACTTCCAAAATTCTCCTAGCTGAAATATTCTTTTAACTTTTTACCCCAGCACAATACAGAGTAAATTTTTTTGTTGTTGAAATTCCCGTATGTCTTTGAAAAAATTTCCCCAACTTAATTAAAGAATTTCCTCTAAAGTTTTTGATAACCAAACAAGACAGGTGGCAATTTTCTAAATCATTTTTCCATTTTCGGGTGTGCATGCCCCTGCACCCGTCAATTTCTCTTACCTTGATTTACCACCTGTTGGTAAATGCTTGCATTTTAGTTAATTTAGAAACCTAACTCTTCACTAATGTTTGATTAAAAAAAACTATTTTTTTTTAACTATTAGTCATTATTTTATCACTGTAACATTAAATCATATTACTTAAATTTAATAAATCATAACTGTTACATTTTTTTTTTCAATTACTTTTGAAATTTATCGTTCCAATTATATATCCATTAAAATATCCATTTTTATATTTTATTCAATACCTTATTAATCAAATATTTAAATTTAGAAAAAAAATAAACATCATTAATAAGTGGAATAATAATCCATTATATTAAATTTAAAATAAACATTATTTATAAATGTAAATTTATGTTTCATTATAACCTTTGAATTAATTTAATAATTAATTAATAACATTCTCTTAATAATTTAATAATTTAATTTATTATTTTAATTAAATCACATCATACTTATGAACGTGGTTACATCAATCTAATTAATTAAATGACCAATAATATTTAATCACCATGAACATCACTATATCAAATAAATAGAACAACATTAAATAGTTAAAACTAAACAACTCAGAAAGAAATGATACCAAAACGAGAACGAGGTTGCATATAGACAACATTGTCAAACAAAATGATAGGGTGACGAACTAGGACAGGGAACTTTCTTGTCAACTCTGGTTTCCACATCATACCCATTAGGCTTATAGGGCACGCTCAAGCCTGACAACGTAGGCGGAGTCAGTGCTCGGTACCTGCATCCTGCACCAAACCAATGTCAAGCAACATATATATCCAATTGCAAGCATACTATGAGAGGAAGTCATAGCATAGCAGGGCACTCGCAAACGAGCGATGCTACACTATCCCCTCGCCTGACTCCAAACAATAACACATTATCATAATATCATGAAGCAAGCATTAATCAACTTACATAACCCCCATAATACCGCATCTAGATGATAAGCATAATCAGATAAAGACAAACACCATGCATCATCATATCATCAACATCATAAAACAGTATCATGAGCATCCAAGAAAAACACAATCCAAACTGGTGAAACCATCACCATCATAGTCTCAAGTCCAAAACAAAACATGAGAAGAGTATCAAAAAATGACAACAACATGGGAGGTATTACATGAAACTTTGGCTGCCCTTCCAAAGATGGGACACTTGTGATCTCACTTTAAAAATGTGTGAGCAAGTGTCAATAGGTGTCTCAAGTCATGAGGATAGATGTCTCAACCATATGAAGTGATAGAAAAAAAAAAGTAAATTTAAGCTAGGTGTGAATAGGTCAATCCTAGAAAGATGATTAGCTAAATAGGTAAATAATGACTCTATTTACATTAACAAAAGTATCATGATTTCTACTTATGCATTAAAAGCTTGGTAATGTTATAAACTAATGATTGGTTTAGAAGTATTTTTTATTAGAGGTAAACAGGTTTTTAAGGGGCCTCAAAACCCTTTACAAAAAATAGTAGCTAAAGCAAAAGATAACTAAACAAAGCAAACAATAGCCAAAACACAACAACCATCAACACAACAGTAGCCAAAAAGGAAGGACAAAATCAATAGAACTACATATTCTTCAGAATGTTTGCAGCTTTCATGTCACTCTTCATATTCTTCAGAATGTTTGCAGCTTTCGTGTCACTCTCCATATTCTTCTAATGTTCATCCATAACTTTAAGCATATGTTTAGAAGGGACCCCCACCTACATCTTGTTCTTATTTCAAATTCTAGCACCAGGCCCAATCATATTTACCTCATCAATCAAAACATTTTGTGAGCTAGTAGCCTTATCAACAGAGACTTCCTCCTCCACTTGCCATTCACCAACACCAACTTCCTCCCCAAGAGTAATCTCCATACATTTATTTTCCTTCTCAAAATTAGTAGAAAGGCCCTTAGACTCATACCTCATAGCAGAATTAGTCCCATACACACCCTTATCCAATTTCACAATAATCCTTTCCATTTGTTCTTCCAAGGTCAGGATCCTTTTTTCAAACGCCTGCTTCATCTTCAGCATTTCCTCAGTAGCAGTATCAACAACAATGTTCATAGAATCATACAACTCATCAACTTGGGTATGAACCGACGATTCTGCCACTTTGCTCATAGCACCCCTAACCCTAACATTAGTCATGTTGAGCTTATGAAATATCCATTTAAATATTTAAATAGAGAAATGGATCCCTCCTTAGCCATACCCAACACATTGGGCACATCCTCCCGATCAAAGCTGAAAACATCATTTTCCACAGCATCACCCTCTTGGGAAGAACTAACCTTATCCTGGCTCACACACACCTCCTTACCTTTACCCCCTGCCACCAGCATTTGAATCTTGCGAAGAGAGCTCACAATTTCCTCAGCCACTGACCTCCTTCTACTCTGTATCTCCCAGTCCACACCCAGAGATCCCACAACCTCCTTTCCACCAACCAACTTCTGAGGAGATGCAGCTTGCACTTCCTACACTAAGCTAACAGACCTAAAAGTCATTTTATTTTTACTGCCCTCCTACAGACCCTTCTTTCTCTTGGTCCCCAAAATAGGGGATAATGGAGACACATCTTCAACAATTTCAATCCTATCCTTCAAGATAGTAGGAGTAGCAGGCCTAGTTATAATGGGATTTTCCCCACCCTCATCCTCACTATAGGTCTCATAATCCTTCGGGTTAGGAGCCAAAACCCCTTTTAAAGGTTTTCCCTAGGTAGAAGGTTGTGAAATCACTTCCATAGAGGCCTGAGAATCCAGAAAAAAATCTCATCCTCCTCTATTTCAGACTCCTCCTCCAAAACCTCCTTTTTCCCTTTCAAACTCCCCAGCTCATCCTCTTAAACAATCTCATATTCCAATGTCATCTTATGTTGCTTACCCTTGGGAGTAATAGAAAGTGGCTTAGGGACCTCATAGGGTTTTGCATAATCTGAAATTAATAGAATAAGACCAACATGCAACACAAGATTCTTAGAGTTCCTTTTATGGTCCTTCAAACCATACTCCAAAGAAGCCAAAAGATAAAATGGAAAGAAATTTTTCTTCTTATGGTGAAAATGATTCAAAAGAACAAAATGATAAACATTCACAGTAGAAAAATGACCTTCTAAAGTAATGAACCTCATCAATTCCTCTGCAACATCACTGCATAGGGATTTGACAGAACTTCGCTAGTACCCACCACTTTTGGTAGACTCAAGCTTTTGCTGGTATGTGGCGACTGATCATGTTATACTGTACACTCTTCATGTATCCTCGCTAGGGTTCTGGGCCTCAAGCGGGGGTTCGGGGGTAGCAACCCTCGAGAAAAAAAATTTCTCATTTTTTCGTTTTGTCACCAACAAAAGAAAAACTAACTTTGTAGAACCCTAATTCTGGAAGCTTCTAAAAAGCTTATTATAGGCGGTTTGGATGGGGATTGCATTGGGGCATTATTTAATGAGATTGTAATATGTTTTATACTAGATAATAAAATCATCAAATGCTACGGTTTTGTGGATGTAGCCCAAATTGGGTGAACCACGTTAAATTCTCTGTGTTGTCTTGTTTCTGCTATAATTTTCTGTGTTTTATTTCTATGTTTTTTTGATCAAATATGTATTTAATTGCTAGATATCTACATTCTAACCCTAACAAGTGGTATTAGAGTGAGTTGTGTTCGATTATCATCTGCAGGAAAGTCTCACAATTGAGTGGGAGTCTCACGGTTAAGTGGGAGAAAGGAGGACGAGGGTAAATTGAAGGTAGATAAATTCAATGGGAAGAACTATCAGTTATGGAAGATGCAGATGGAGGATTATCTCTATTAGAAGGATTTATGGAGGTCGTTGGAAGGAATAGCCAAGAAACTAGCAACGATGAGTGATAAGGATTAGAATCTTCTAGACATAAAGGAATTGGGAGCCATTCGTTTATGCCTGGCACAATTGATGGCATTCAATATTACAACAGCAAAGACAACTCAAGAGTTGATGGAAACCCTAGAGAAGTTATATGAAAATCCTTCCACTTCGAATAAGGTATTTCTTATGAAGCATTTATTTAATATGAAAATGGTAGAAGGTAGGTCAGTTGTTGATCATTTAAATGAGTTTATTATGGTTACTAGTCAATTAACTTCTATAAATGTAAACTTTGATGAAGAAGTTAGGGCTCTTTTGATTCTATGTTCTTTTCTTGAAAGTTGGAATAGCTTGGTAATGGTTCCAAAGATTTTTGGATTTGATTGTGTGTAATTTTTTACATCAACATTTTGGATCACACTCCGTAAATCTTTGGAACAATACAATATGGATTGTGGAAATTTTATATCATTAATTGGTAATGGTTGTTAGCAATTTTGTTTCTAGTTTGAATACATTGAAATTTGATGATGTTGTTGGTGTTATTTTGAGCGAGGAAATTCGTAGGAAAAGCTCAAGTGGAACATCCACATCAAGCAGTGTTTAGAATGCAAAAAGCAGGGGAAAAATAAAGGAGAGAGGAAACTATTATGGAATTCATGGGAAGTCACAAGGAAAATCAAAGGACAAAAGGTCCCAATCTAAAGGCAAGAGGGATTGTTGGTACCTTGGTAAGTCAGGTCACTTAAAGAAAGATTGTTGGTCTCGAAAAAATAAAGGAGACAAAAAGGAAGGAAATAAAGAGGCAAATGTGGTAAGTAATAAATCTAATGAGGATGCTTTGATTCTTTCCCTTGATAATGTCGATGATTCTTGGGTGCTAGATTCAGGGGCTTCATTTCATGCTACGCCCCATAGAAGTTATTTTCTTGATTATGTCCAAAGGGATTTTGGGCTGGTTTATTTGGGAGATAATGAACCCTATCAGATTGTTGGAAAGGGAAGAATCAAGATTAAGTTGTAGAATGGGAATCATTGGCTACTACATGAGGTAAGGCACGTTCCAAAGTTAAAAAGAAATTTAATTTTAGCAGGGCAACTAGATGATGAAGGTTGTGTTGTTACATTTAGTGATAAAAATTGGAAGGTTACAAAAGGTGTCTTAGTGGTAGCAAAAGGTGTGAAAGTAGGCACCTTATGTCTTTGTACAGGTCATGTTGTTCCTTCTACTTTAGTTATTATAGATAAAAATCAATGTTTAGGAATAGTTGTTGCAGTTCAGCAAGCAAAAAATTAGACAGTTGCTATGGATTTTGAATCAGCACTATGGCATAATAGACTTGGGCATATGAGTACAAAAGGTATGAAAGTACTTCATTCAAAGAATGTTTTACCAATTCTAAAATGTGTTAATATGGATTTATGTGAAAGTTGTGTGTATGGAAAACAAAAGAGAGTTAGTTTTCTCAAGGATGGGAAGCAAAAGAAAGATGAGAAATTGGAGCTTGTGCATACAGATGTATGGGGACCGGCTCAAGTATCTTCTCTCGGTGGCTCTTGGTATTATGTCATTTTTATTAATGATGCAACAAGGAAGGTATGAATTTATTTCCTTAAATATAAATCTGATGTATTTGAAACTTTTAAGAAACAGAGAAGCTTGGTTGAGAATGAGACAGGTAAAAATTTAAAATGTCTTAGATCTGATAAGGGTGGTGAGTATTGCAGCAAAGAGTTTGAATATTATTGTTCCTTTAATGGTATTCATAGGTAGAAAATGGTTCCAAGGACTCCACAAGAAAATGGAGTGGTTGAGTGCATGAACAGAACAATAATGGAGTGTGCACGGACTATGAGATTGCATGTTGGGATGCCTTTAAACATGTGGGTAGAGGCTGTAAACATTGTTGTTTATTTAATCAATAGAGGTCCCTCTAATCCTTTAGGTTGTGGTATTCTAGAGGAAGCATGGACAGGTAAGAAGGTGAGTTATTCTTTTCTCAAGACCTTCAGTTGTGAAGCATTTGCACATGTAGATTCTAAAAAATAGAACCAAGCTTGATGCAAAATCAAAGAGATGTATATTTTTAGGATATGGCATTGATGAATTTGGTTATAGGCTTTGAGATTTTAAAAAATAAAAAATTGTGAGAAGCAAGGAGGTCATATTCAATGAGAAAGTGTTGTACAAAGATCAGTTGCAGCAGCATGAGAAGAAAAAAAATGATTATGTAGTGCTAGATGATACACCAAACACCGATGTTCCAGTGGTTCCTCATGCTCCACAACAACAACAACAACAACAAATACCACAAACTCCAGTGAATGTTAGACGATCGTCAAGGATAAGTAGACCTCCAAAAATATTTTCTCCCTCTTTGTATTCTATTTTATTAACTGATGTTGGTGAATTGGAATGTTATGATGAAGCTATGTAGGTGGATACCAAGGTTCAATAGAAGCATGGAATGGAAGAAGAAACGGACTCCTTGCTGAAAAATCAAACTTGGGAATTATGCAAGTTGCCTGCAGGTAAAAGGATTTACCAAACAAATGGGTTTATAGGCTAAAAGAGGAGGATGGAGGTAAGAAAATATTTAAAGCCAAATTGGTTGTAAAGGGATTTTCACAAAAAAAGGGTATTGATTTTGATGAAATCTTTTCTCTAGTTGTTAAAATGACTTCTATTCGTACTATTTTAAGTATTGTGGTTGTTGAAGATTTGCATTTAGAATAGCTTGATGTTACAATAGCCTTTCTCCATGGTGATTTGGAAGAGGAAATATACATGGAACAACCACAAGGATTTGAGGTCAAAGGTCAGGAGAAATTGGTGTGCAGATTGAAGAAAAGTTTATATGGCTTGAAGCAAGCACCTCGACAATGGTATATTAAATTTGATAGCTTTATGGCTGAGCATGGCTACAGTCGATGTAATTTAGACCATTGTTTTTATTTTAAGAGGTTGGATGATGATAGCTACATTATTTTATGTTTATATGTTGATGATATGCTTGTAGTGGGGTCTAACATGGATCACATAAAGGACTTAAAACAACAGTTATCAAATTCATTTGCTATGAAGGATTTGGGGGCAGCAAAGCAAATTCTTTGTATGAAGATTACACGAGATAGGAAAAATAGAAAAAAAAAATTATCTTAGGCTAATTATGTTGAAAAGGTGTTGCAAATATTTCATATGGAGAATGAAAAAGTTGTCAACACACCTTTGCCCAATCATGTTAAATTGACAAAGAATATGTAGGAGGAAGAAAAAATGTCCAAGGTACCATATGCTTCAGTTGTAGGCAATTTAATGTATGCCATGGTATGCACAAAACTGAATATTACATATGTTGTAGGATTTGTTAGCAGGTATATGATTCATTCTGGAGTTGAGCATTGGGATGCGGTAAAATGGATTCTTAATTATTTGAGAGGCACATCCAATAAATGTTTATGTTTTGGGGACTCTAATACTAATTTAAAAGACTATGTTGACTCAGATTTGGAAGGGGATGTAGATACCAGACGGAGTACCACAGGTTATGTATTTACAATTGGTGGGTCAGCAGTGAGTTGGATCTCTCAATTGCAAAAGGTGGTTGTTTTATCTACCATAGAGGCAAAGTATGTTGTCGCAACAGAGGTGGAAAAGGAGATGATATGGCTGCAACTTTTCATGGAAGAGTTGGGAAAACATCAGGCTAAAAATTAATTGTTTACAAACAACTAGAGTGTTATACATCTTGCAAAGAATTTTTCGTTGCACTCTAAAACCAAACACATATAGTTGAGTTATCATTTCATTTGGTTAGTGTTGGAGGATGGACAGGTAAAGTTGGAAAAGATACATACATATGCCAATCGATATGTTTATGAAGGTAGTGACAAGGGAGAAGCTAAGCTCCTCTTCAGCTTCGATTGGCCTTCAAGGTTGAATTCAAGCATAACAAAACAACAGGTTCTAAGGTGCTTATTTCTAGTGGGAGTTGTAAGTGCAACGGTGTCATCCAGAACCAGTCTCCAAGTGGGAGATCATTTGGTGTGGAGCCTAATCAGTCTCCAAGTGGGAGATTGTTGGTATGTGGCAACTTATCATGCTATAATATACACTCTTCATGTATCTTCATTGGGGTTTGGGGGCAGTAGCCCCCGAGAAATTTTTTTTCCCATTTTTCGCTTTGTCACCGACAAAAGATAAAACTGACTTTGTAGAACCCTAAATTTTGAAGCTTCTAAAAAGTTTGTTATAAGCAGTTTGGATGGGGGTTGCAATGGGGCATTATTTAGCAATATTGTAATATGTTTTACACTAGATAATAAAATCATTGGATGGCTACAGTTTTGTAGATGTAGCTCAGATTGGGTGAACCACGTTAAATTCTCTATGTTGTATTGTTTCTACTATAATTTTTTGTGTTTTATTTCTATGTTTTATTGATCAAATTTGCATTTAACTATTAGATATTTGTCTTCTAACCCTAAAAAATTTTGTTCTTCATCTCCTTTGAATAAAATCTACATAGCTTCCTTGGATTCCTTCTTATCTTTGTAAACCTTATTTCCCTCATTTGAGAGACCAGTGATATTCACAATGAAGTCCTCATTAACATTAAATTTAGTGCCTCCCAATTTCAACCTCCTATTATTCCAACCTTTGACAAACAAGGTCATAGCCTGCGGGTTATTTCTATGCAGCCTCTCCAAATATGGTGTAAGCCCACCTTTCTGCAACCTACGCCATACCTCCTTTTTAATAGTATCATAGGAGAAGGGGTCCACTTTATTTATGTTGCATACCATGGTCACGAAGTTTGCAGAACTTAGGAGCTTGAGAACTTTGCAAATGATTAAGAGAAGCCTCAAGAAGGAAGGCCAAAAAATTCCCACAATCCATGTGGCAACGACATTATGGCAGAGAGAATTAATGATCCTAAGACGCCGCCCCATATGAAGAATTCTCAAGGTACCATTAGCTCGATCAAAATCCAGCTCACCTTCACTCCAAACAATTAACTGCCACATGATTATAGACTTGTGAGCCAAAAACATAATAAAGCCACCATCTAAATTAGCAGTTTTGATAATCATGATTTAAACAAGCAATAGCCTCAATAGGGAGGGGGTTTTCCACATCCCACTCCCTAGAACCACTAACACCAACATTAGCAAACACATTAGCTAGACCATTCCCTTCCCTAAGAATATGAGAGATATAAACTTCATCGAAGGACTTTATGATTTCAATAGCATCTATGATAAGGGATTCAACACTCCATGAGGGGACATAAACCTTCTTTAGGTTGTTAATAATATTTAATGATTCACCCTCAAGCCAAACCTTTTTGCATCCTTTGGATTGAGCCATCTTCAAGCCATGACAGGCTGCAACCACTTCCACGAAGTGGTTTATCTGGGTTCCCAAAGGGAGCACCAAAGTGGAAATGAACCTACCATTAGAATTTCTTAACACTCCCCCACAACCAACAAGTCTTGGGTTACCTTTAGTGGCTCCATCAAAATTAACTTTCACCCATCCAACTAGGGGAGCCTTCCAAACAACATCATCTCTAGAAGCTTTAGCTTTAGTCAAAGGAAAGGAAATATCACAGGGAAGCTTCCAATTATGCGCAATAGAAATGTCATCCAAATTGAGCGTAATCCTCGAGCCATTCTGAAAGGATACTTCCGAGACAAAATTCTCTTTAATAGCAGCACAAATTTTATAAGCCATAGAAATAGCCATAAGAGCCAAGCTCTTGAAAATCCTGTTATTATGTTCCAGCTAGATACCCCAAGCAATATGAGGCAGAGAAAGAGACCATAGAAAAAGTAGAGCAAGATTGGAAGAAGGTCCCACCCATTGAGACCACACTTCCCCAATTGAAGAGGGAAAAACCTAGCTGAGTTTCCAAAGAGAAAGAAAATGGGCCCACACCTCTCTAATATATTTGCAGCCAATCAAGAGGTGAAAGGAATTATTTGCATCCTCTTCACAAAGGTAGCATCTATTAGGCATCACAAAACCTCTCTTGACCAAATTATTAGTAGTTAAGACCTTGTTCTGACAAAAAATCCATTAAAAAATGTTAACCTTGGGAATCATTTTAAAGGACCACAAGGAAGCCCAAAAAGGAGCAGAACTAACAAAGGAAACTTGAAGATGAAAAGCAAAGGAAACAAAAAAATTACCATTGGAAGAGGGCCTCCACACAACCTTATTAGTAGGAGCATACAAAGGAATATGAACCGAGGAAAAAGCATTAAAGAGACCCTCCAACCCTAGATCCACCTCATGCAGCCTTTTCCAATGAACCCCATCCATATAATCAGCAACAAATCTGCCAAACCACCACACACAAATATCCATGAAAGAAAGCACCCATGGCCCATCTTTGAGAGGCCTGTTGCCAAACCAGCAATCATCGCAGAACAAAATTTTCCTACCATTTCCCAGTTGCCAAAAGAGGTCGTTTGAAACAATCTTACAAGCCTTGACCATACAGTTCCAAAGAACAAAACCAGATAGAGGGGAAAATTCATAAGACAACTGGTCCCTTATATGATCCACCCCACGAAGATATTTGCTTAGAGCTATTTTAGCACATTCACTCAGCCAAAATAAGGTTCCACGGTTGTTTACCAAGAAGAGCCAAATTAAATTCGTGAATTTTATGAATTCTAAGACCTCCCACCTTCTTGGGCCTGTAAACATCATCCCAGGAGGCCAGATGAATCCTTTTCTTGTCCTCAACCCTAGACCAGAGGAAATTTTTCTAAATTCCCTCCAGTTTGTCCACTATAGACACTGAAAAATGTCCTAAGTCTGCGAGCGTCATTTTTTCTTTGTCTTCATCCATCAATAATTGAATAATTTTAATTATTCAATTATGTCTAATCATATTTCTCTATTAATTAAATAATTTTAATTAATTCACCTTCTCTTTTCTATCTCGGTCAATTAAGATTATTTAATTGTGTCACTAATTTCCCCCTCTTCTTCAATAGTTAAATAAATTATTATTTATTTAATTATTTTATCACCTTTCATCTATAATTAAATAATTACCATTAATTATTTAACTATTCATGGTCTTTTAATTATTTTATGGTTAATTATTTAACTATTCCCTTGTCATTTTTCCTTATTAAATAATTAATCTAATTTAATCATTTAATGTCTCTATTTCCATTTTTCCTCTTATTTAACTAAATGGTTGAATAATTATTTTAATTAAATGCCCATTTTCATTTTTCCTTCAAATAAATAATTTGAATAAATTATTTATCTCCACTTATCATTTTCCTCCATTTTTGAATAAATAATTTAAAATAAATTATTTATGCACCACTTGGTCAAAGATGCTCTGTCATAACATTCATTTATGTCATAGCCTACATGTCTTGCATGTTTGTCATGGTCATCAGGCATCATAGCCGTTAGCGTCATAGCTTTTCCATGCATGGCATATTTTTGGTGCATCAATTCTGGACCATTGATCTTGGCATCTTTCTAGAAGTTTAATCTTGACCATCCATTTCATAACCTCTCTCTCATGCATTCTCATCCATTGATCTTAGAATCCTTCTAGAGGATTAATCTCAGCCGTCCATTCAAATGGTTGTCTATAAAAGCAACCTTCCTCTCTCACTTTGTCCTTAACAGCTAATCTTCTCCAAATTTCTTGCTTACTATTTGCAGGTACTTGCACACTTCAACTACAAAATTTGAGGGAAAAGATTGCATAAGAAGGAGAGACAAGAGAAGTAATCAACCATAATGGGGAGTATTTTATTTGCTTGTTTTTAACTTATTGCTCTCTTTTATTTGTGTTCTCTTGTTTTGATATGGTTAATAGATTAGTAGTGTTGGCTATCACTTTATCTATACTATTTGATTTTTAACCCCATCTCACATTGGTGAACCCGACGTGAATCTTACAATTTTGTAGAAAAATTTGTTTGTTTTCTTGTTTGGTTTTGTTGTTTTGCAGGTTATAGCCAAGAATTCACACAAAATCCCGTCATCTTCTTTTGAGTACAAAAAAATGGGAAAATAAAATATTCAAAAAAAATTATCTATGTTCTGTAGGCCTTGCTTTTAGCTTTCTGGAACTTCAAACGGTTTAAAATTTTGTTAAGATTTGAGGAAGTTATGGCCATTTTAGTATTCGTTGTTTTTTAAATTTATCTGTTAAAACTTGCATTTTCTTTTGCCTATAACATTTTTTTGTGTAGAATATTGGAAAAATAATTTCTTGGTTTTGAAGTTATGATTTTCACCTTTTCGTGGATTCAAATGATTTAAAATTTTGTTAAGTTTTGAGAAAGTTATCGAAACCTTTTATTTTTAGAAGCCTAGCCATTTTCAGCCATTACTTGGCATGGTGCAGGGTACAGTATCATGCCCGAAGTTACTCACTACTGACTCCCTTGAGTAGGGATAGTAGTTCCCAGGAAGTGACTACCTAGGAATCCAAAGTTGGTGTGCCCATAAAAGTGAGTGTCGTGGAGGGGAGCCAGTCCCACCAAACTTCTAAGCTATCTGCTCTCGAGAAGGAGAGGTGTTCAACACCAATTCAAGGTATTTCAGTGGGCCTATGCCAAGTATACAAACCCTTTTCCTATTAGGATTGTGCTTGTTTTCTTGCTACCATTTCACATTAAATCAGTCCTAAACAAATTGTTTGATACTATCTGTTGTGTTTTCCAGTCATATCTCATTAGAAACAGTCAAAAATTCAGATCAAAACCATTTCAAAAACATCAAAACTGTCAAAACAACATTCTAGAAAACAACTGCCAAATATAGAGCCACAACTACCTAATTACCACAATTTCACAAAATCCTTGTCCAAAACTGAACCAATTCATCATAATAGTAATCTTGACTTCCAAACCAGAGACTTGCAAGATTTACCAATTCATTTTAGGCATTCTCATTAAAAATACATTGCATTATAGGTTGCATTCCTCAATCCTTTGCATTACACAAATTAGACCTTGACTTTTAGACTGCATTTAAACCTTCAAATTTTGAACATAGGGAGACTTTTGAGCTTTTGAAAAAATTTGGTTACTTATTCTACTTGTCATTGACCATTGTCCTTGTCATTTGTCTTGTCATTGTCACTTTGTCAAGTTGAGTCTTGGTCTTGTCTCTTGGTCTTGGTTGTCCTCTTATGGTCAATGACATTTAGAATTTTTTGCCTTGGATTCACATTAGCTTGAATGCCACCCTTAGTTTAAAATTTTAGTGCTCCTTTGCATTAGATCACCCTCATTTAGACTACCCTTCCTTAGATTTCACTTTACCCATTATTCCAAAAATACAAAAAAAATAGCTCACTTTACCTTAGTATCATATCAATCCCTCATTATCCTTGTATTTTCATACCCCAAAATACAAAAACAAAAACAAAAACAAAAACATAGATCAATCTCATTATCATCATAATCTTGCATTAGAATCATTTAGTCACCTAACCATTATAAGGAAAGCTAGATGCGGAAACAACTCTCCTAACGTCAAAACTTCAGGGAAGAACGCAGAGACACTTTTAAATTTTACAATTACAGTCAAATTAAGATGCACTTGAAAGCAATAATAGAAACAAAGTATTTGACACACATATGAACACCAGATTTACATGGGAAAACCCTTATGGGAGAAAAACCCACCACACCAAGAGAAATCACTTTGTATTACAGTAATGGAGATTACATACAAATATCAGACTTATCTTTCTGATGTCATTTTATAGCAGCATTCACCATGAACAACCTTGTTACATAACATTCACATTACAGTCGTCACAAGTCACAGCGATAAGCTCCTTCGGTGAGACTGAAGCAAGGTCACAGCGACCTGAATAATTTCAACAAGGTTTCAACTGCTAGTCGGCCAGACACAAACGATGTCACACCAACTTTTCCCTTTCAGAGGTTTCAGCCTGTGGTATTGAGGCACACATTTCTAACAATCTCCCACTTGACGAAGATCACACAGGCACCTCCAGAGCACAACAAAACTACTGAAAATCATGGGCACTAAGGCCCATTGAACTGGCACACCACCTGAACTTGTCTGGCTCACCGGCTTCGTCAATGCATCTACAACATTCTCCAGAGTATCAACTTTTTCCAAACTGACATTTCCATCCTCCACCATATCTCGTACAAAATGGTATTGTACATCTATATGTTTCATCCTGGCATGGAAAGTAGGATTATTTTCCAGACAAATTGCACTCTAAATTTCACAAAAAATAGTCATTTCCCTACATCAAAACCAATGTTAGAACACAAACGTTTTAACCAAACTGCTTCTTTACAAGCAGTGTAGCTGCCATGTATTCAGCCTCTGTAGTGGGCAAAGCGACTACAGCATGTCGCTTACTCATCCAACTCATTGCACCACCATTCAACATGAAAGTATATCCATTGGTGGACCTCCTGCTGTCAATGTCCCCTGCCCAATCAGAATCCACATAGCCTTGAATACTGAGAGTCCTCTGTGATTCAACCAAGTTCCCATGGTAACATAAAGCAAACTCTGAAGTTCCCTTCAAATATCTAAAACTCTTTTCACAGCATCCCAATGTGTCCTTCCAGGATTAGCCATAAACTGACTAAGAACTCCCACTGCTTGGGCAATGTCTAGCCTTGTACAGACTATTGCATACATAAGACTGCCAACTGCACTAGCATAGGGTACACTGGTCATGTCCTCCATCTCAGTAGCAGATTTTGGACAATCTTCAACAGATAGCTTCGTTCCTTGCAAGACTAGAACAACTAGTTGCTTGCAATCATTCATGCAAAATCTTTCTAGAACAATCTTGATATACTTACTCTGACTGAGCAAAAAAATTCTACTATTCCTATCCCTGGTTATCTCCATCCCCAGAATGTACCTTGTTGCACCAAGATCTTTCATTTGAACTTAGTAGACAACTGAGACTTAAGATCAGAATCATCAACTTACTATTGCCTATGAACAACATATCATCAACATAGAGAGCAATAATAAGCACTCGATCACTTTCAGCTTTATAATACACACAATGATCAGATTTTGATCTTAAAAATCCCAAAGACAATACAAAAGTATCAAATTTCTGGTACCACATTCTAGCTGACTGCTTTAACCCATACAGAGACTTTTTTAACTTGCAAACCAGTTTCTCTTTACCTTTCTCCACAAAGTGCTCAGGCTGGGACATGTAAATCTCATCTTCAAGATCACCATGAAGAAATGTTGTCTTCACATCCATATGTTCAACCTCTAAGTCATACGCTGCTGCAAGTGACAAAAGAAATCTGATAGATGTCAGCTTAGCTACAGGAGAAAAAATTTCCCCATAATCAATTCCCTCTACCTGGGAATAACCTTCGCAACCAACCTCGCCCTATATTTTTCCACACTGCCATCCAAACCAATCTTCTTTTTAAATACCCATTTGCAGCCAACAGCTTTTCTGCCTTTAGGCAAGGGCACCAAACTCCAAGTTTCATTCTTTTCAAATGATGCCATTTCTTCATTCATGGATTCCAACCAAGAGTCTGAATTAGAGATTATAATTGCCTCTTTTACAGTCCTAGGCTCATCAGTGCTAGAAATCAAAGCATAGGCACAAGTAGAATCTATCAAAGAGAACCCATACCTATCAGGTTTTTTTCTTTCATGAGTTGACCTCCTCAATTGTTGAGGCTGAGGTTCTTCTTCTTCTGAATTTTCAAAACTGCTTGAGCTCTCCTCAGTTTCAGGTACATTTTGAATTTTCAATTCCTCTTTCTCTGGTGTAGGAGGAATTACAACTACATCCTTATTGTTTTATGACTTTGTCTCTAACTGCAGATCCAAGGTAGAAGGTTTCAACTCATGAAAGATTACACTTCTACTGTATACAACCTTCTTCGTATTAAGATTCCAAAGCTTGTATCCTTTTATGCCAGCACTATAGCAATAAAAATACATTTCACAACCTTGTTCTCCAACTTAGATCTTTTCACATCCGACACATATGCATATGCCTCAGCCAAAAACATGAATATGTCTTAAAGAGGGCTTCTTACTAGACCACGCTTCCAAAGGTGTTTTCTCAACAAGAGCAGAATTTGGAGAATGATTAATCAAGTAACAAGCAGTAGCAACAACCTCAGCCCAAAAATTCTCCTCCAAGTCGGCACTACTCAGCATACTTCGTTATCTCTCCATCACTGTCCTATTGAACCTTTCTGCAACTCCATTTTGTTGTGGAGTATAAGGTGTATTCTTATGTCTCTTAATTCCATGGTCTTTACAATACCTCTCGAAATCATTAGAACAAAATTCACCGCCATTATCAGTCCTTAAACATTTGATTTTTCTTCTAGTCTGATTTTCTACAAGGTTCTTAAATTCCTTAAACCGACTAAACACTTCTGATTTACTTTTCAAAAAATAAACAAATGTTCTTCTCGAATAATCATCAATGAACAATACATAGTACCTTGACTTAGACAAAGAAGGAACATTCACTGGACCAAATACATTAGAATGAATATAATCTAACAAACCAGAAGATTTATGAGGACTGGAATAAAATGAAACACGGTGCTATTTTCCATATATACAGTGTTCACAGAATTCAAAATCAAGGTTACAATCTTCAAGCCCCTCAACCAGGTTTTTGTTCTTCAAGGTTTTTAAACCTTTCTCTCCAATGTGGCCTAGCCTATGATGCCAAAGCATAGTCTTTTATGTTGGAAGTTTAACTTCCATAGAGTTTATACAATTAGCTACATTTCCCTCTTTTCCTCCATGAGTAGCCTTTTGTGACTTTACAGAGACACTGTTGCATTGAATTGCATGTGCATCCAACTTGTACAAGGAACCAATATGAGCACCCCTTGCTAGCACCATTGAGCCTCTAGTCATCTTGCAACCATTTCCCGAGAACGTGACTTGCACTCCAATATCATTCAGCTTACTAGCAGAAAGTAAGTTTCGAGTCAGACCTGGTATATGCATTACATCATTAATTCCCTTCACTCTTCCATCAGGGAATTGAATTCTGACTCTTCCACGACCAACAATTTCCAAATTTGAATCACTTGCCAAGTACACCTTTCCACAATCGTATTCTTCATACTTCGTAAACCAGTCTCTATGAGATGTCATGTGGAAAGATGCTCCAAAATCAATCAGCCAGACATCATCTGATGCCTGTGTAGCCAAGGCTGCAATGAAGGTGTCTGCATCACTATGAGAAGAATCATTGTCGGAAGAATACTTCTTCTTCTTCTTCTCCTCTTTACAATCCTTTCGAACATGACCAGGTTGCCCATAGTTCCAACACTTCACCTTGGACTTCTTGCCAGGAGACTTTGATCTCCCCTCTTATTTCAATTTAGATTTCTTGTCCTTCTTCTTGCCTTTCTCTTTCGATCTTCCTCTAACAGCAAGAGCCTCCTTCGCCATCTCAGAAGATTTTCTTCTCATCTCTTCTGATAACAAAGAAGCAACAACATCTTCCATCTTGAAAATGGATGTTGTACTCCCAATAGCCATCACCAGGTGCTCCCAAGAGTCTAGAAAAGAACACAATAGAAGCATACAACAATCCTCTTCATCAGTCTTTACACCAACAAAAGTTAACTATGCAATCAGCATGTTGAATGTGTTCAAATGATTAGCTACAAACCCTCCTTCCTACATTCTCAAAGTGTACAGCTTCTTCCTCAAGAACAGTTTATTCACCAAGGATTTCCCTTGATAAATAGATGTCAGTCTCTTCCACAAGGAAGATGCAATCTTCTCTTCATGCACATTCAGAAGAACGGAGTCTGCCAAACAGATCCTTACCAGCCCCTTAGACTTTCTATCTGCAAGGTCCCAATCTTCTTGCTTCATGCCTGTAGGTTTAGTTCCAGACACAGCAAGCCACAAATCATGATCCACTAAGAGATCCTCTATTTTGAGTTTCCACAACTCAAAATTGCTGCCATTGAACTTCTCTATTTCAATCTTTCCTTACGTGCTAGCCATCTCAATATGTAATTCAAATTAACAAACTTCTACAGGACTCCCACTGAATAGAATTGACTCAAAAAACCCAACGTACCCACAAGGATAACACAACTGGCCAAGCTCTAATACCACTTGTAAGGAAAGCTAGATGTGGAAACAACTCTCCTAACATCAAAACCTCAGGGAAGAACGTAGAGACACTTTTAAATTTTACAATTACAGTCAAATTAAGATGCACTTGAAAGCAATAACAGAAACAGAGTATTTGAAAAACACGTATGAACACCAGATTTACGTGGGAAAACCCTTACGGGAGAAAAACCCACCACACCAAGAGAAATCACTTTGTATTACAGTAATGGAGATTACATACAAATATCAGACTTATCATTCTGATGTCATTTTACAGCAGCATTCACCATGAACAACCTTGTTACAAAACATTCACGTTATAGTTTTCACAGAATAGAATTCATCCACTAATCATACAATCATACAGCAATCTGTCGATACATCGAACCAGAAATCATCTACAACTACTGAGTAAATCCAAGACACCCCTGTCTGTCGAACTTCCTCACAGAACTGCCACAACGAACTATCTTCCAACGGTTCCCATTTGGCTTCTCTGATTGGTCAACAACGAGCCACAAGATAGTCTTCACTCGATCAAAAGGCTTCAATCTGTATTGGCATGTCGGTGAGACACTAACCGTGTCTCCCCGATGCCACACAGCTTAACATTTGATATCGCCCAGAGTTCACCTATCGGCAAGATGTCATACCGAGTCCAGAAGACTATCGCTAAGACTTCCTCGTGTCGCTAAGACCTCATACCAAATTTCTTCACATGTATCGCTATCGCCAAGACTCATTGCTATCAGTGAGACGTCATACTGAATCTCCATAAGTCACATAGACATGAGTGTTCACATCAGCAAGACAATCATCTTTCGCCAAGACATCCCACCGAGCTCTTCATGTTATACCGAAGCATCTCAGTCGGCATGACATTCGTCTTTCGCCAAGACATCCCACCGAGCACAACATGTCATCCCGAAGACCTTTTACTATCGGCGAGACTTACCGCTTTCGCCAAGACTTCATACCAAAGCATCGTAAGTTACTCTGATGACCACATGTGTAACACCCTGTCGACAAGACTTCTGACCAAGGCTTCCACATTACAGCGAGACCCCAAGTGTATACCATTGGTGATACTTACCACTGTTGCTAGGAGTTTTTAGCGAAGCCTCCATGTTACACCGAAGACTCCAAGTGTAGCACTGTCAGTGAGACTTCCGCTATTCGATGTGACATCATACCGAAAAAAACCTTCCGGTGAGAGTTTCCCCGATATACGATATGAATGGCATGTTGGCCAGAGATCTCCACTCGGTATAGGGTTACAATGACAATCACAAGTCACAGCGATAAGCTCCTTCGGTGAGACTGAAGCAAGGTCACAACGACCTGAATAATTTCAACAAGGTTTCAACTACTAGTCGGCCAGACACAAATGATGTCACACCGACTTTTCCCTTTCACAGGTTTTAGCCGATGGGATTGAGGCACACATTTCTAAAAACCATAAATCAATCTTTTAGTGTCCTTTAGCATCCATTATCCCCTATCTTTTAGGCATTGTCATCCTTGTATTATCACACTTGCATTTTCATATCCAAAAATCCAATAAAAAAATAGCATAGGCGCATACCTTCCATTGCATTGGCATCTCTTAGGCTCCATACCATCCACCACCATGTCTTCCATTCACCTTAATATGCTTGATATTCAAGTTGAATACCAATTACTCCGCATTGGTCAAGCCCAACAAGCCATAGAATTCAAAAGAAAATACCTTGAATCCAAATACCAAGCACCCACAACCCATAGTTAGCCATCCATCTATCCCTTTTACCAACAACCCATAAACTCTAGTCTTCCATCTGTCTACCCTCATTATCAAGAATCCCTTAGCACAATCCATGCCATTAATCCTAATCAAACTTCCATTAATCACCCTTATCCTAACCTTGACAAGGGAAACCAACCGTCCCCTACTCCATTCCAAGCCTCTATGTCCTATCCTAGTCTATCATCCCTCAACCCATTCCAAGTCTCCACATCCTATCCTAGTCCATCATCCACTAATACATTCCTATCCAATCCATCCCAAGCTACATTTAGTCATGAAAATACATTTGGTCATGGTCTTCAAAATCACATCACATTGCCTACACCTTGGGATACATGTCAAAAGAAAAGTCCAAAGCATAACATCATAGCTTCACCTTCATGTCATGATCGAAGTAGTCCATCCCATGACCCCATTCTTAAGTCCATCCAAGAAGTCCTTCTAGATAATCATGGCATCTGAAATGCACCTATCCTTGATCAATATCCCATTCCCAATCATGTCATCCAAGACAAACCTATTTTTGACCAAGATCCTACCCTTGAACATGAAGTCCAAAATGATCCACTCATCGACCTTTATGCCATTCATGATAAAAAATTTAAGTTGATCCTATCCAGGTACCAAACACATCCATTTCCCAAGATGATACACTTTCCTCCTTTGGACACATAGATAATCAAATAAATGGCATGGATCAAGTCAAAGAAGAACACAAAAAGGCTACTATGGATCAGGAAGAACATAGAGAAGCTACCATTGATCAAGTCAAAGAAGATACAAAATCTACCACGGATCAAATTGGCATCCCAAATGATCAAGAAGAAACAATCATGATGAATGATAAAGCCAAAATATCCTATCAACTAGGATCATCCACCTTTATCAAATTAGGCTTTCTCATAGAGGAAAATATTCCAAGCAGCAATTTTCACATACACAATGATGGGTTTACATCTTGTTTTCAAAGTAAAAACTACCCCATCGCAAATATAATATTTCAGAGCATGCAGTATCAAGGAAAAGGAATAGGTCTACATGAGCAAGGCATTCGAGAACCAATACAGTTTTATGAAAATCCTAGACATCAAGGTCTTTGATATTCTTCAGTCAGAGAATCAACTAATGTGTAAGAATTGGCTATGAAGGTAACCACCCAAGATCTAGGGGCCTAATAGAAAGCACAAACATAAGAGAGATAGAAACAATATGACAAGAATAAACTATATTCTGTCAATAATGCGCAGTGCTAATGTCATCATTATAAGAGCTTAAATTTGACGGTTTCCAGGTCGTCGCAAGCCGCAGAAGGTTAAAATTGACGGTCGTTTAGCCGTCACGGTCGATGTCGGTCCTGGACGGAATCTTCGGAAGATGCTCAGAATCTTGACGAAATATTCGTTTAGAATATTCCGTTCTCTGAATTTTGATTTTGCCGCTGTTTTCTTTTGGTGACTGCTGGAATTTTTGTTTATCTACCACCGGTAGAATCTATAATACTTGCCAGGTATGATTGCTGCCGATGCCAGTTTTATTTACCAGTCGCCGGTTTTTGTGAAATCCGATAAGCTGGGGGAGGGTCCACATGGGGACTGTGGACTAGTGGCCTCCTGCCACGTGGTGCCACAGACTGCCCGTGGTACTGGAAGTACGGTTCTGCGGATTGGTACAGTCCGCAGACTATACAATTACTTTTTTTTTTTTAATTTTAAACTTTTACAATTAATAAAAAACTGCGAAAAATAATTTTTATTTTTGATTGTTTTTTTTTTTAAATTCCGCAGAAAAATAAATAAATATTTAAAAAAAAAAATCATACCCGACTGCAATAATCGTTGGGTTGTATGGCTCGGCCAGCAAAAAAAAAATTCCTCGATGGACAACTTGCTCCGATTTGGACGAATTGGCAGTCGATTTATGGGTTTTTGACCCTTCTGAGCACGATGGCGATGTCCTTTTTGGCTGAAAATGCTCTAAAATGGTAGCTAGCTCCTAGATCTGGCAACCACCTCCAATCTTCAACCCTTTGTAGATTTGGCCTCCAATGTCCAACTGAGACGAAACAAAAGGAAAATCTGACTATCTCAGACACTTCAGATGCAATGGTGAGCTCAGATTTGATGCAACAAGCTCCCAAAATGCACCTACAACATAGGCCAAAAATGGAACCCTTTAAGAATCCCTCCAAAATGACAATCTAAAGGCACTCTAACGGCTCTGATACCATGTAAGAATTGGCTATGAAGGTAGCCACCCAAGATCTAGGGGCCTAATAGAAAGTACAAACATAAGAGAGATAGAAACAATATGACAAGAATAAACTGTATTCTGTCAATAATGTAAATAGAATGGAATGAGCAAATGTACATAGAGGAAACCTTGGTTATATAGCCAAGGTGAGAACATAGAAGGGCATAAGATTATAAAAAGTGTCGTAATCTTATGAAATGAGACAACTATGAAAAGCTATCACTCCACCTAAAGTGGAAAGGTGATAATGTGATAATCACCACAAAAGGTGGATCACCCACAAAAGGTGGAGAGATAATCACATGATGTGTCCACAAAAGGTGGAAGTGATAAAGTAATGACATGTCAAGTCCACCAAAAGTGGAAAATCTCCAACAACCTCCTATGTGGTCCCTAAGTAAACTTAACTAAGGTGTAATTGTGACCTAGGACAAGGTACAACACATTTAATTACACCAACATAATGTTAGTGGTACCTCCTCGATTGGAGGAAACTTTATCTGATACAAACATTAAAATGGAGGCCATGAGTAGTCCTTGTCATAAGGTTGTTGCTAACACTCCTTCCATCCACACCATAAACCATCATTCCAACATGAATAAACCTTCTATTTAGAACCAACAAAAATAAAATTATTACAAATCCAAAGCCCAAAATAAAATATCAAAGGCCATTGAATGCAAAAATCTAAGTGGACAAATAAAGCTAAAGTGGATCCCAAAGAAAAATGGATCAAGAAAAGAAAATATTCCAAATCAAAAATTCAATCAAAATGTGGAGCCACAAGAAAAGAGGACTCCCACGTATAATAAATGTCCACCTCCTTCAAAATGGTCATCAAGAAAGGCATATAAAAGTGTTGGTTCCAAATGCTATACCAATCAAAATTCCAAACTCTGCCACCCAACATCCCAAGTTTGGAAAATAAAAAGTGATATATCCAAACATCCAAATAATCCTTCCACACCTACCATCATCCATCATAATCCTACATCTCGCCTAAAGTCTAAAAATCCTACTTCACAAATCCATCGCATCTTGGCAGCAACTCTTTACCATAAGGACTCCCATGGTACTCTATCATGATGTGTGTATTCTGATAAGGCCAACTCTAGTATCAGAAAGGATCACAATGACATCGATCAATTATATGCAAGTGTTATGATCCTGACAAGGAAACTACTTCATAAAGGTCACAATTGGCATATCATGGCACCAATCTCTACATTAGCAGCATTAAAGATTCAGAACAATCATCGATCATCTAGAACATCAAGCCAATATAAAAGATCAAAAAAATTCACCCTGATGAAAAATTGGAAAACAGGCGTCTTGTGTGACATCATAAAAAAAAAGTTAAAAAAAAAGAAAAAGAAAAAAAGAAAGTAAAGAGAAAAATTTCATCCAATAGTGAAAACCATTTTTATGGCACTTTGGATAAGTACCATGATAAAAACCTGGCAAATAGGCGTCATGTGTAAGAGCAATTATCTATGTGGACCATTACACTTGGGGGAAATTTGTCTCATCTCCCATGCCTTGCTCGTGAAATTTCCATCTATCTATCCAATCCATATCATTTCCATCCATTTTCCCACCTACCTTGATCTTGATAAGAAATGGGGCACAAACATAAATCATGCTTTGGTAAAACTCTTGACATGTCTATCCTTTGGTCATACACTATCCATGAAATATCATGTCATTTCCTTCATAGAATTTATCCAAACCCATATCTCGGAGAAAATAAGTTATTCCAATGCGACATAGTCCTTGGAGATCATATGATAATTCTTCTAGCCAATAATCCTCATGTCTCCTATCCTTTACCAAAATCAATCCATTATCTTTCCATACCTATTGTTGGGCTTGGTTTTCCCTTGTCATTGGTTTAAGGATTCTAATCCACTTATCTAAGTTCCCTCCATAATCCCATCTAGTCCTAAGGTTAGTCATTTCAAATGCAACAAGCCTAATCCATACAATCTTGCTATGCACCCTAGCACATCATCCACAGTTCCTAGCCTTGCTGCAGACCTTGATCCGTTAGTCACATTATCATTAACGGGATATGTCTTTCCCAATCCTCACGTTGTTTCAGGATGTGTCCTTCCCATATCAAACAATTTTGTCATCATCATCATCACCTATCAATTGGTTTTCAGCTTGACTAGGGGCAAGATCATGTTTGTCCTTAGATCCTTGTGCATGACTGCTTGGTTTATTGTGGGTATCTTTCACATGCATTTGTCATGAACCTTATAGTTATCATCCATAACAAAGTCTCATATGTCCATAATAAAGGTTCATCATCCCTTCCATGGCCTGAGAACCATTGATAATTAGCGTCCTTCACTTTCATGATCATCCTTTTCATCCATTGACCCCCTCACACATAATAAGTTGGTCTCGCACCTAAATGGGGGAAATTCCTTGACCTATGTCTTTATCGGAAATAATATCAGCATTAGAAAACATCAAAATCCAAAAAAATCAAAAAACATCAAAATCTAAAAAAAAACAGAAAACATCAAAATCCTAAAAAAATAAAAAACATCAAAATCCCAAAAATCATAAAACATCAAAATCCAAAAAAATCATAAAACATCAAAATCTCAAAAAAATCAAAAAACATCAAAATCCCCAAAAAATCAGAAAACATCAAAATCCAAAAAAATAGAAAAAAAATCCCAAAAACAGAGTTTGAGTTTGAGTCTAAGTCTAAGTCAGTTTGTGTTAGAATGGTCGAACTACGTTGCCTCTACACATTTGCTATGTAGGCAAGGCTCATCTTAAATGAGCCCCCGAGGTATTAGGTTAGTCCTTTTAGGTCATCCAAATAAAATCATGACTTAGTATTTTGTCAAATTTGACAAAGTCAAGTTGTGTCGAACTACGAGGTCTCTGTGCATTGTTATGTAGGCAAGGCCATTTGTCAATGAGCCCTTGAGGCCCCCTAGGTCAAGTCCCTTAGGGTTTGTTGGGTCTGGTCATGTCCTTGGTCTAAAAATAATCATCCTTCAAAACAAAATCACAAATCAACAAATGCACATAACCACAAAATCTTTCATCAATTGATCATCATATCATCAATCAATTGATCTTGTCATTCAAGTGAAATGGGGCATCTCGTCATTTGTCTCATTCGAGCTTATCGTTTGTCTTTTATCAAGATATGTCCTTCCTGATATTAGACTTTGTCAATTTGATCATTTACCTTAAGCAAGATGTGTCTTTCTTGTAGTTAGGTGCCTTGTCAACATTTATCAATTAGTAAACTTTATCAGATGTGTCCTTTGCCTTAAATAGGATGTGTCCTTCCTACAGTTGGGTATCGTCACATCGTTTGGTCATATCAATCAATATTTGTCAAACAATCAATCAATCTTATCAACCTTGATAATCAATCTTGCCTTAGTCAGGATGTGTCCTTCCTGAGGTCAGGCACAATCATTATCAATCAAATCTTGTCAACTTTATCAATCAATCCTTATTAAATAAACCAATCTTGTCAATCTTGTCAATCAATCTTGCCTTGATCAAGATGTTTCCTTCCTAAATCTAGGCGTGGTCAATTAGATCAATTTGTCAACCTTTGTCAATTATCAATCAATCTTGGTCAACTTATCAATCAATCTTTGGTCATCTTGGTCAAACAAACAATCTCATCGTTATCACTGACAAGCACTATCATGGCAAACATTTTGTTGGGCTGGAATTGTCTTATTATCTTGATTGATTTTGGGTCATGTTACTAGTCTCCTCGAGGATGTCCTATCAACGGATTTAGAGGGACAATGATGGATCATGGCCTTTTTTCTTTGTTTGTTGTTTATGGCTTGTCTTGGCAAAAAGACTAGGACAATTGGGTCCTTATTATGAGTCGGGGCATTCCTTGTCTGTTGAATTTGTCTTTTGACTGCTTGTCTCTCCCAAATGGTCACCTTGCACACCTTTTTCTATGTCATACCATGGTGTTTGTGGTCCATTTGTGACATTTTGATGTCCAATGATGATAAATATAAAAATGTAAGCATGAAAGTTGGTTCCCTTATCATTTCCTATCTATCTTTCCATCTTCATCCTCCTTTCTCTTTCACGCTAACATCCATCCCCTTCCATGCTAACATTTCTTCTATCCTTCATCCTCTAGTTTTATCATCCATTTCAAGTGCACATTCGTGTTCTTTGAACCCGCCTGTCCTCTCAAGGGGGCATACCACAACCTTCCTAGTTATCTTTCCTCACCCTACTTTCATTGGGGCATATTTTAGAATTAAATTTCTTTGACACAATGCAATGAACTACATTATGTCATTTTTTTCTTCGTCTTCGTCCTTCGATAATTGAATAATTTTAATTATTCAATTATGTCTAATCATATTTCTCTATTAATTAAATAATTTTAATTATTTAATTAATTCACCTTCTCATTTCTATCCTGATCAATTAAGATTATTTAATTGTGTCACTAATTTCCCCCTCTTCTTCAATAGTTAAATAAATTATTATTTATTTAATTATTTTATCACCTTTCATCTATAGTTAAATAATTACCATTAATTATTTAACTATTCATGGTCTTTTAATTCTTCTATGGTTAATTATTTAACTATTCCCTTGTCATTTTTCCTTATTAAATAATTAATCTAAGTTAATTATTTAATGTCTCTATTTCCATTTTTCCTCTTATTTAACTAAATGGTTGAATAATCATTTTAATTAAATGCCCATTTTCATTTTTCCTCCAAATAAATAATTTTATTTATCTCTACTTGTCATTTTCCTCCATTTTTGAATAAATAATTTAAAATAAATTATTTATGCACCACTTGGTCAAAGATGCTCTGTCATAATCCCCTGTCATAACATTCATTTCTGCCATAGCCTACATGTCTTGCATGTCTGTCATAGCCATCAGGCGTCATAGTTGTTCCATGCATGGCATATTTCTAGTGCATCAATTTTGGACCATTGATCTTGGCATCTTTCTAGAAGTTTAATCTTGACCATCCATTTCATAACCTCCCTCTCATGCATTCTCATCCATTGATCTCAGAATCCTTCTAGACGATTAATCTCAGTCATCCATTCGAATGGTTGTCTATAAAAGCAACCTTCCTCTCTCACTTTATCCTTAACAACTAATCTCCTCCAACTTTCTTTCTTACTATTTGCAGGTGCTTGCACACTTCAACTACAAAATCTGAGGGCAAAGATTGCATAATGAGAGATACGAGAAGTAATCAACCATAATGGGGAGTATTTTATTTGCTTGTTTTTAACTTATTGTTCTCTTTTATTTGTGTTCTCTTGTTTTGATGTGGTTAATAGCTTAGTAGTGTTGGCTGTCACTTTATATATGCTATTTGATTTTTGACCCCATCTCACTTCCACAATTTTCCTCTGCATATAAAATAGGCTAAGAGCGTAAATTGGAAGATTCTGAAAAGTAGACTTGATCAACTGCACTTTCCCGACTTGACTTAATAACGCACCCCTCCATCAATCCAACGTAGAGTTGAACTTATCAATCAATTCCCACCAAAAAGACTTAGGAACCACATTGGAGCACGGGGGAAAACCCAGAAAAAACACAGGTAGCTCACCAATCGGGCACTGTAAGATTCTAGCAATTTTAATCTGCATGTGGTCAGGAGTGTTAAGAAAGAAAATAATACTGGGGGGGAGGGAAGGCAGAATGAGCAATTAATGGAGGACAAAACATGGATGCTTTCTGAAGCAGCTGAGGATGGGAAGAGGGAGGAGATAGAAATGGTGCAGGTCGGTTGTGTAGCAAAGGGATTGGAATGGCAGAAGGAAGCTGCGAAGGTGGAGGATGGCTGGCAAGTCGTCAAAGGGAGGAAAGACAGGAATCTGAAAAGGAAAAGCTTTGCTATGGTCCTGCAATCTCAGACCAAGGGAAGACCTGGTCGTGGTGCAAATTTGTAGTTGTGCTTTTAGTCTCGGGGTAGAGTCTTTGGTTGTTTTTGATAATCTGTGGTGTCTGTTGTTCTGGTGTGGAGTCTTTCGGGGTTCTTTCTCTCTGATGTAATCCAAGATTTTTTGTTGTACTCTCCTTTTAAATTCAATAAACTCTTTTTACCGATCAAAAAAAAAAAAAAAGAAAGAAAATAATACTCTTTGGTAGGCTAACCTTCTACTCTGAGGTAACCTCATATCATTGCAAAATAAGTTTAATAGCTTTGGCTTCCTTGATAGACAACTCCCCAAGAAAATTGGTTTAGAAGTGTTGATTATCCTTATTAGTTTAGATGTTATTGGGTGCAATTTTATGTATTGTTGGAGGGACAAGCTTACATGAATCTATGAATTACTAAGTTAGAGAATTACTTTCTCTATTTGAACTATTTTGAAAAAGGTTGTATTTTTATAGTTACTTTCTTTATTTTGAAAATATAAAATTCTATTATAATTGTACTAAAATGAAGATCACTTGATTTCTCTAATTTAATTATTAAATGTTAAGATATATATAAATATTTACGATTTCATATTTTAACAAGTGTCACGTAGTGGTGACTTGCCTATCTAGTATTGTAGTAATTATATTTGTTGGTTAGTCAATAAATTATTTGTGAAATATCAATTAGGGACAAGTTAAATAATAGTTTGAAATTCGAAATAATAGATTATTGCAAGTCATATGTATTGTAACTATTTGTGTAAGATTATAATAAAGTATTTTGTGTAGTTGATGGATGAGTCATGATAACAGTTTAAAAGTTGGATACTTAATAGTTTGAAATCAAAAAAATATTGCAAGTTGAATGTATCATGATTTTACTAGGTTTAAGAATATTATAATTGTTAGGGTTGATTTTGACCTCAAGCTTGATTCATACTAAACACACTATGACTAACATAGTTGAAATTGAGTTTGTTTATTAGAATAGATATTGTAAAATATTGATGAGCAAATAATTTTTTTCAAAATACTTTAGAATTTGATTGATTGATTACTAGCTTATCTATCTTATTACATAATATATATAAATAACGTCAAGATATATCATTTTTGAATCATTTGTTACATTATTTAATATAAATTAAATATAAATAAATTTATTAAAAAATATGAAAGACAAACATAATACAAATAGCAATTTAATATTATGTTATATAAATAATAAAAATAATATTATATAAATATAAATCATAGAAATAATATAAATATTATATTATATAATAAAACTAAATTCAATGAATCGCTATTTATAATTTGACTCTTTCTTAACTTAGCTTGGGCTTCTTTGTTTGGAACTTTGAACAGTGGTTTCAATCTCTAGAATTAATAAATAGTCATTATATTTTATTCTTTTTGGTTGGAGGATTGGCAAGCACTGTTTATTTGTTCTTTATGTCTATCTCTTAGGTTTTAAGACATTGTGTTTTGTTTGTGAGACCCACTAGATGATACTAGATGTTATGCCACTTTATTCATTTTAGATTGACATAGTTTGATTCTCGTATGGATTATTAGACGTTATGTTATGATACAGACTAATACTTTATAATCTCATTTGTATTGTGATGATTTAGACATTAGACTTTATATTTGATTTCACATTACGATGATTTGAATGTTAGACATTCTATTCGATGTTATTGATGGTTATGGATGAATGAATAGAATTGATGAAATGATAATTGTGATATGGATATTAATTGCAACATTGGGATGAGAGGAAATTATTGAGTTTAAATGAAATTTATGAAACTGTGAATTATTGTTACTATATAAAAATGGAATAAATTTTATTAGGTGAATGAAATGATGATGAATTTATGAGACTGGTATAACTATGGATTGGTATTCTTATGTGATTGAAAATGTGATGGAAATCGTATGATGTGGATATATATATGGTTTATTTGGTTTAATTATATGATTTTATTGGACATATTAATTTGTGAAACTGAGTGTGTAAGTACAAATTTCATGGCCAATGGAATTGGAGGTCTTTAAGGAACCCAATGTGATAAACCCTGTGAATGTCGACTTTAGTCCATTTAGAGGGACTATAGTCTTAATGTGATGTAAATTTTGTAAAGTGGTTTAAGACGTGAATGTTATTTTTATTGTATATTTTTACTTTGACTGTTAAGTTGTGTAAAGTTATATTTGAGAGTATTTTAGACCTTTTTTTTAATTGAGTCAAAAGGGTTGAAAAAGGGTTATTTTATGTTTTTTTTTTTTTTTTAAACCCCTAGGGTGTTAACCTAAGAGTTAGGCACTTAATTCAAGTTATATCGTGAACTAAAATCAAGATATGACCTCTCAAAAAGGCCTAGCTTTAAGGGTGACGAATTTGGATTTGAAATGGGTTGTAAATGGATCGATTTCAATCAAATTCTCATTTATCTTCAATTCTTTAAAGCAAGAGTTGTTTTGGAAACAAATTTGGAGGACTTCTATTTATCTCTTTCTTTTTTGGATTGTTGAGGGGGGTTTTCTTTTGGGAATTTGGTAATTTTTGGTTTTGGTTTTTGGAAGAAGTTTTTTTTTGGGTGAAAAAGATTCTAGAGGAAAAGCTTGGGCGCTTCCACAGTTTTCTTCCTCGAAAGAGTAAGAGGTAGGTTTCAATCCCTTTGTGTTTTGTTTTTGGATGAATCTATTATTTTCTGAAAAGATTGTGAGTATTCATTTGAAGTATTATTGTATTGTTATGTGTTGTTTTATTTATTGTATTGGGTTGTATGGGATGGCTCTCTTATATTTTGAGAGCTTTCCAAGTATGGAGTTGAGGGAGGATGAACCTCCAATGGAGAAACCTCCAACCTTTGAGAAGGTGGAGATTTGGGTATGAGTACCCACATTATTAGAGTATGGATTTTTTTGGGTACGAGTACCTAGGCTATTTTATGGAGTTGAATGGATTGATAAATGAAGAGAAGTTGTGATTCTATACTTGATCTATATATATCTATTTCCCCATTGGGTAGTGAAGTCTCCTAAGTCTCCCCCTTTCTTGAATCTTTGAGAATATTTGATGTGTATGTGAATCCTTGGGTTTTGGGTGTAATTGTATATGTGTGTGTGTTTAATGTTGCTGCATGTTTTGAGAATGTGTGTAACCTAGTTCCTTTGATGGCCTTCAAGCTTGGGGGTGACTAGTTTTCCAGTCTAAGGTTGGGTGGTGAGAACCCCATTGAATTTAAAAGAAATAATTTTTTATGTGTAGGGTTATAAGTTTGAAGAAGAGCTTTTAGATTTTAGAAAGATGTGAGTTTGATACTACCTTTGTTCCATTGTTAAGGTTAATGTAACCTACCTGTTGGATTGATTGTAAAAGTCTTGTTGGGTTTTTACAAATGTTTCTATTGTAGTTTTTGTAAAATAGCTGAAAAAAGAGATATTCATTATAGTATTAAGTTTCATCTAGCATATGTAATTACTGTTCTAAATTCATTTCTTAAAAAAAAAAAAAAAAATTATTATGTGGGATTTGAAAAGAAAATTATATCTCTTTGGTTCATATCATTTTCTCGGTTAACTGTTTTAGAAATAAACCAGTTTGTTTTGTTTTTATTAACTTTTATTTTAGAAACTAGGTTTGTTTGAAAATTTTAGGACAAGTGCATCATTGGGTTATCTAAATCATATAAAAAAATTATTGATACTCAGATTCTAGTTTTTGAGATATAAAAATATTTGTGACTGGATGTATGGGTTGTTATAAATTATTCTTGATAAAAAAAACCAGTCCATTGTAGCATTAATAAATTTTGTTGTAGAAACTGGGTTTCTTTGAAATTTTTATTGAAACTGAGAAATCTAGATTGCTAAATCCTCACAAGAATTCAGCCATACTCATATTCTTATTTATGAGATATGTACAAATTAGTAACTGTTTATCTATACTACTATTTTGAAAAGTATAACTATACACGTGATTTTATAATTTTTAAAAAATTATATTAAAAGAAATTATTAGTTAATTATTTGTGATATTTTTTTTTTAGATCTCTATTTTACCTTTATAAGATATTTTAAAAATAGGAAAAATCATAGAGATTAATTTGATTAAATAGAAAGAGAAGACAAAACAATTTTGTGGAAAAGAATAGAAAGAAAGCATAGTAAAACAAAAAGAATTGAAGAGTAAATTTAGAAATAAAGCTTGTTTTATTGGTTTATTTTAATGATCCATCAAATCAATTCTAGTAGTTTCTATTTATTTTATTAATGTTCATTTGATTTCTAATATTGTTAGTTCAAAATTAACTAGTTTAAATTTATTTTTATTTATCTTTATTTAGAAATATATCGTTTAATAAGTTTATTTAATCTTTTAAATGAAAAATTCAATTAGTTAATTTAATTAGTGAGTGACTTTATTTATTAATTTAACATTCTAAAAAAATAGATATATTGTCTTTATTCAACTATGTTTATTAAGACTATTTGAATGCAAAAAATATTTTAAGATTTAGTTGTTTGCATTTATAATTTAATAATTTATTTTCAAATTAGAACAAATTATTTTATTTATTCATTTTATTAAATCTATTCAAATTAGTAAATGAGTTTTAAATAGTAAGAAATGATAGTGCAATTTAGTGAGATTTTATCTTTTTTGTGCCAATAAATCCCTACCTTTTTGTTGGCCAAATCTTTTGTTTGGCATACTTTCTATTTCTTTGACTCTTATCCTTTGATGTTTGTTGATTAATTTATAATGATAAGATTTAAACTTTTAGTCTAAGATTCTATAATTGTTATTAATGTATTTTATCTATTTATCTTATTTAGAATTGATTAAATTAGAATACTTAAAGGTTATACAAAAGACATATTTGTTTATATTTATTTAGGTAGTGGAAAATTTACATTGTTGTAGTAGGAAGTTAGTTTAGGATGAAAACTTAATTATTTTAAAGAACATTGTGTCTTCACTAAGTTAGAATCAATGATTTAAACGATCCTTTGAAATTGAGGTTTAAATTTTTTTGTTTAGATCAATGTCTTTAAGTTAGATAAAAATGTAGTTATGTAAGTGTATAACTCAATGGCGCACTTGTCCTAAAATTTTCAAACCAACCCAGTTTCTAAAATAAAAATTAATAAAAATAGAATACACTGGTTTATTTCTAAAACAGTTAACCAAGAAAATGATATGAACCAAAGAGATATAATTTTCTTTTCAAATCCCACACAATATTTTTTTTCGTTTTTTCTAAAAAAATAAATTTAGAACAACAATTACATACACTAGATGAAACTCAATACTATAATGAATATCTCTTCTTTTAGTTATTCTTTTATAGAAACTATAATAGAAACATTTGCAACAACCTAACAAAACTTTTACAATCAACCCAACAGGGTAGTTACAATAACCTTAACAATGGAACAAAGGTAGTATCAAACTTGCATCTTTCTCAAATCGGAAAGCTCTTCTTCAAACCTATAACCCTACACATAAAAAATTATCTCGTAAAGCCAATGGAGTGCTCACCACCCAACCTTAGAATGGAAAACAGTCACCCCCAAGCTTGGAGGCCATCAAAGGAACTAGGTTACACACATTCTCAAAACATGCAACAATTTTTAAACACACACACATATACAATTACACCCAAAACCCATGGATTCACATGCACATTGAATCTTCTCAAAGATTCAAGAAAGGGGGAGACTTAGCAGACTTCACTACCCAATGGGGAAATAGATATATATAGAACAAGTATAGAATCACAACTTCTCTCCATTTATCAATCCATTCAACTCCATAAAATAACTTGGGTACTCATACTCCAATAATGTGGGTACTCATACCCAAATCTCTACCTTCTCAAAGGTTGGAGGTTTCCCCATTGGAGGTTCATCATCTCTCAACCCCATAATTGGAAAGCTCTCAAAATCTGAGAGACCCATCCCATACAACCCAATACAATAAACAAAACAACACATAACAATACAATAATACTTCAAATGAATACTCACAATCTTTTTAGAAAATAATAGATTCAACCAAAAAAAAACACAAAGGGATTGAAACCTACCTCTTATGCTTTCCAGGAAGAAAACTGTGGAAGTGCCCAGGCTTTTTCTCTAGAATCTTTTTCACCCAAAACAAAACTTCCTCCAAAAACTAGAACAAAAATTACCAAATTCCCAAAAGAAAACCCCCCCTCAACAATCCAAAAAGAAAGAGATAAATAGAAGTTCTCCAAATTTGTTTCCAAAACAACTCTTGCTTTAAAGAATTGAAGATAAATGAGAATCTGATTGAAATTGATCCATTTACAACCCATTTCAAATCCAAATTCATCACACTTAAAGCTAGGCCTTTTTGAGAGGTCATATCTTGATTTTAGTTCAAGATATAACTTGAATTAAATTCCTAACCCTTGGGTTAACACCCTAGGGGTTTAAAAAAAAAACATAAAATAATCCTTTTTCAACCCTTTTAACTCAATTAAAAAAAAAGTTCCAAAATACTCTCAAATATAATTTTACACAACTTAACAGTCAAAAGAAAACTATACAATAAAAATAGCATTAAAGTCTCAAACCACTTTACAAAATTTACATCACATTAAGACTATAGTCCCTCTAAATGGACTAAATTCGGCATTCATAGGGTTTATCACTTTGGGTTCCTTGAAGACCTCCAATTCCATTGGCCATGAAATTTGTACCTGCACACTTAGTTTCGCACATTAATATGTCCAATAAAATCATATAATTAAACCAAATAAACCATATATATATTCACATAATACGATTTTCATCACATTTTCAATTACATAAGAATACCAATCCACAGTTATACCTGTCTCATAAATTCATCATCATTTCATTCACCTAATAACATTTATTTCATTTTTATTTAGTAACAATAATTCATAATTTCATAAGTTTCATTTAAACTCAATAATTTACTCTCATCCCAATGTTGCAATTAATATCCATGTCACAATTATCATTTCATTAATTCTACTTATTCATCCATAATCATCAATAACATCAAATATGTAACGCCCCGCCGTGCGAACCCCAAAGGACAACTAAATCTAACAAATTACCGCACAATTTTTTTTTTTTGAAAGTAGAACATTGCATAAGATGAACATAAACAAACATTACATAAGAGGAACATGAACATACATAACATATAAATCAATTATACAATTACAATATCACTACATCCTCTAGGCTGCACGTGATGACAATACGAAACCTAAACTCATACCATAACGATAACGAACGAATTCCAAGATTACATTATAAACCATGATATAGCATACATTTACAATAATCATACATCCATTATAATCCAACAATAAGAAACATCCATAGATGATAACTCAACATAAATAGGATTAACTTATTCCCAATAACCATAAACATACTATCATCATGAGAATTCAATGGAGCATATTTCCATAGATACAACACACCAAATAATGGCTACCACGAATCATTAACCCCATAAGAGTTACAAAGGTAAATAATACATTATAGTCATTTCATACAATACAGCTTTTCAAGAATACATATGCACATCAGTGCATCCTGACACAGTGTGGAAATGATACATCAAATACAAGAATGTTACATAAATAAACATGGTACAACTAAACTGAGGTGAAGTTCTAGATCAATTGCATCAACACGAGCTCCAACAAGGGACCCAATGGGGTGCATAGTACATTCCACCCGACCACGTGAACCCGAAGGCCCACCCCTCGTGCTAAGAGATAACAAGAAAGACCCATGACTAAGAACATTCACACAAAAGGGCTACAAGACTCAACAATACAAGAGTTACAAGAAACATGGTTAAAAACATTATCAAACAACTACTTACAAGTTGATTGCTTCTAGAGGTACACAAAGGCAATAACAAGGAATACTGCAAGAGAGTGTCATCGCACTGCCCTATCATGGGTTATCCTAGCTGCCCCTCAACAGGTGTTGGCCCCCATCTATGGTCATCTTGGTTGCCTCTCACTAGGCACCGGCCCCATAGGGTGACTGATGCGGGACCACTAACCTTTCACGAGGACAAAGTAGCGATCTTGTCGACCATGGCTTTCTCCACCCATCCTTAGTTTGCATAAGCACTAACGGCATGGGCAAGGAATCTTACTCATCTTATTTAGTGTATACCTACCCAAACCCACTAATTAATTTTATTAGGTTATCACTTATTAAACAAAATCTTCCATGGGTTATCTAGGTTGCCCCTTTGTGCGCCAGCCCCCATGAAGAGCCACTCTCCCGGGTAGCACCGAAACACAAATGAATAACATCAAGGGGTGTACCAGATCACAAACACTAAAACTATGAAAAACAAGTACATATGCAGGGCATGAACCTTCTCAATCCAAAAGCCACAGTAAAGGCAAACCATGGTATAGGGTTACACCCACAAGAGCTCAAAATCAGAAATAATCTAACAACAATTCACAAGATCCAACCACGAAAATCCAACATAAGCAAGTTTCCCACCCATTGCCTCTGGAAGCCTATTAAACCAACTACCCATAACTCTCAACTGAGGAAAAACTCAAACACTTTGGGTTCCCATCAACCTCAAAATATGACTACAAGAAAGTCATTACATAAAGACCCTTAATCCAAAATTTCAATACAAGAGGACGACAATCTCAAGGAACCATTGAAAAAAAAATTGATCTTTCATTTTACCATGAATGCCAAAGTAATAATTTCAAGGGACATTTAAAATCAACAACAAATCATTGTCAACATGATTATTTACTAACAAAAAAAGATGTTCCTTTCAAACATTTAAGTACACAATATTTCCCCCATTGAATATAACAACAATATTACGATCACAAAATGACTATTAAAACCCACAATCACAAAACAACAAGTGTGGAACAATAAATAGAAACAACATCAAGAAGATCGCCAACTCAACCACTTAAACCAATTTTGTGGGCACTTAACTACATGATGCCCCTACTTCCCAACAATCAAAAGTTCCCATTTTCTCATCTAACATAATTACTTGTATAATGTTCAAAAATATTTCTCCGTTCAACAATTGTCGACTTCATAAATTCAACCGTGATACGAAAGTTTTATTAAATAAAAGAGAGTCATCATATATAATCTTTTCACACATTGCACTAATACATTAAATACTATATACAACATACATATATATATTACTTATATAAAGGGCCTAAAGACTCTTCCAACAAGTTATACTAACTTAGTCTTTTAATTCTTATTTAATCCATATTTCAATTAAGAGGTTATTGACAATTTAAGAAATAAATTGAATTTTTTTAAGTTAAACAACCTACCAATCACTTTAACAACTTACTCAAATTAAAAGACTATAATCACAAATAACAATAACCAAAGGTAAACCCTAACAACAATCTACTTTTTAGTTGATATTCTTATGTAATTATTCCCTTTTAAATTCTATAACCCGATAACACTTTCACTCTACCATCCACTAATTTATCTAAATAAATATATTCATATATATAATATCATAGGTAGCAATCCAACAAACAAATTATATAAGCATATAGTTGTATTCATTAACTTGTCCTATCCTTTTCTTTTCTAATAGAATTTCCATGATTTAAATTTAATATCTCTATTTCTATTTCTACATCTATTATGAAATTATTAAATCATTAAAGACAATTATATAAACATACTCTTTCCTAAACACAACATAATCCAAGGACTTTTCTTAGATATAAGTCAAAACAATCAATTTACATTTATTTAAACGCTCATTATGAAATTATACAAAATAATTAAAAAAAACATATTCTTTCCTTTCTAATAATTTTGAATTTACTTACTATATTGTTACTTTTTGTTTATCCATATCAACAACCTCTAATTTCTAATTCAATTACTCTTTTATTTACTGAAACCATTTAATTCATCTATTTACATTTCATATTCCACTGTTATATGTAATTACTATCCTAAACCATTTTATTATATTTTATTTTCTAAAAGAACATAATTAAATAACATAATTTATTTTTTCATATTCCTCGAATAACCTTAACAAAACAACCAAATAATAAATAATAGAGATTATATAAAGACAACCATTTATTCGTTCATTGTTATATAATCTCATTTACTTAAAAGTATAATTCTCAAAACACGATTAACCTAGTCTATTAATGTAAACCAAACTATGCAAATATCCATATACAATTAAATCAATTCTTTTTCTTTAATCTTCATTACCCATTCCAAATAATAATTTGCAAAGAACAATCTAACTAAACAATTTACATTCATTATGTAATTATTAAAATAATTAATAAGACTATAGACATATGCTAAAATATACATATCTCAAAACAATTTACTTTTACTTTAAATCATATATTATTTATACACATTTATTCACACATATGATTGCGTATATATCATTATGGAGGACCACATATATAGTTATATATAGTTATATATAGTTATATATAAATATACAACTAAATCTCAATACACTGTCATTTGAAGGAACTATGCTAAATCTGATATCATAATACCTTACAACCACAATATTGAATCAAACCATAATAAACTACAACACATAAAGCACACACACATTTATAAATATACATTTATTAAAAAATTTAAACACAAATTGAAACTTTAATCCCGTGCACTAAAACGCCTTAGCCGAAGAACTGTAAACAAAGATCAACCTGCAAACTAGAATGGGAGCTAAATGGCGTCGGGTATAGGTCAGACAAAGCTCCAAAGGGCAATCCACCCCACAACCATTTACAAGGAATAGCATTCCAACAAAATTTCTTGAATGCAAATAGCAAGGCGTCAAATGGTCCAAATAGGCTGAGGTAGAACCGATTTTTTTTGCGCTTAGAAAAAGAATGGAAGGCACCCACTGCAAGAGAAGAGGTGTATAGCCTTAAATAGGCTAAGAAATTTCAAGAAAATGCAATTGGTAGGTGTGATGCCAACTCCACAACTGGGGCCAGCGTCCTCTCTATCGCGCAACATGGGAGCTTTGGAACAGGCCGCATGCCTCCATCAAGCGTAGGAATGCTTGTGCCCCGTTAGACATGCATGCAAACTATGGAAGCATAGACAAAGCACATGAACCATTTGGAAAAATGCCTCGAAGAAAAGTAGTCTCATGAAATGCCATCATTGCAGGACAAATTCAAAATGGATTTTGCAGGGGAGCTCTCGAAATCTTGAATTAATGAAACACTTTTAAAAAAAAAAAACGTTTTATATTTGATTTCCTCAGCATTAGGGTACGCTGAAGTGAGAGGGACGCCAACACCAATGAGGGAAGACTTCAGAAACTTCCATTCAAGGCAATCAGCTAAAGCGGAACCGAATCAACAGGTGCATTAATACAGAAGTTTGATTGATAGATGCAAGATAAAAATTTGTGGAGATGACGACTCAAAAAATGCACTAATATGGCGGCAACCTCATTCTCACCTGCCTCCATACGTATCTGTGCATATCATGAAGGATGATGGTGTCCTCTATTTGGTTTTTAATAATGGTCTGCTTATCCCAAACCCTCTTCTCTCCATTCTCAGGTTTGTGAGACCATCTTTTGTCCAGTTTTGGGGAGATGGGGGGTTTGTTGCGGATGTGATGCAGAATGGTCTATGCTAGTGGATTTGTGCTGTTAGTTCCTTGTTGTAGGCATGTTCGATGGGGGTTGGTTTTATAGCTCCTTTAGAAGTCTTGTTTAATGGCCCATTTGTTTATTTTGTCTAGATGCTTTGGGAGGAGGTGTTTTCCTATTCTATTGGAGTACTTGTTTGCTACCATGTTCTACAAACGTTGTATTCAATAGAGGTGAATATTTCTCCTATTAAGGTGGAGCCCTCTCTTATTGAGGTGGAGCTTTAGGTTGTAGATATGGTGGGAAGTGCTTCTCTCCTTTGTTGGTTCCTATTGAGGTGAAGTGTGCTTGCTCTAGAGGGAGGTTTCTTTGGTAGTTCTGGTCCCCACTTCTTCCTCTCCTATAGAGGGGATCCCCATCTTTTTGAGGTGGTTTCGAGGTTGATGTCTAGTTGGTTGGTGCATTTTGAAGAACGTATCTCTGCAGCATTTTGTGATTCTCACCCCTCTTTTGGTGGGTATTTATTAGGCTCAGTTTTGGCTAACTTGAGCGGAAGGTCTGCTGCAGTCTAGTTGTTGCAAGTGGTTTGTGGCCTAGTTGTTTCAGGTAGTCTTCAGGGCTTGTTGTGTGGTGGGTTGTTCCTTGGCTCAAGGCCTTTGTGGTTTCTCTGACTTTGTCTTAGGACTGTTGTTTGTCTTAAGTGTTTAGTTGCTCCTGGTTTTGGTGCCAAGTTTGTGTTGTTTGTTGGTCTTTGTCTTTGGACTGTTATCGGTTCTATGTATTCTATCACTCTTGGTTATTTTCTGACCAGGTGCTATTTGTTTTCTGTTGTGTTTCTACGATATTTCCCCTGGTGTTGTTTCTCTATTTCGTTGGAAAAGTTTGAGAATTTTTTGCTTGGAAGTGTCCTATTCTTAGCTCTATAAAAGGTTCTTGGTCCTTTCAAAACCTTGCTTACCTTATCAAAAACAACCATTACAAGATAGGTTCAAACCCATAATTATTCATCACAAACCCTTGTACTAAAAAAGAATGGATGAAAAATTAGTGGATTTATATATTTTTTGTAATGTTAGAGAAATGAATAAATAAAATACCAAAACCCTATGCTAGAGTAAACCAATCCTTTAGAAATGAACATGCCCTAAAAAAGGGAAACACCGCATTTATGTATTTTACCATTTTTTTTTAAATGATAAAGAAATAAAATATTTCTTAAAAAAAGGAATTTGTTACCTATAATGGTGACCCTATAGATTTTTTATAACAATGCTTGCATCGTGTTAATGACCATAAAAACTATTTCCATTTGCTTTTATTTTTCTCTCTCACTTGTGGTCATCTTCTCAAGATGGGATTGTCATTCAAACATTCAATGTTGAGAACACATGACCTTATTTGTCATGTGATTTCTCTGGACTTTTTTGTTAGGAAATAATGTTCATATTATGGTCTTCTTGCATAACAATATCGTCTCCTCATTTTAGATGGACATTGATTTCTCTTCTTGTACCATCAATTATAAATAGATTTCTCTATTTGTATCTTTGCTCTCAAAAATAGTATTGTGATGTTTTATTAGGATTCAACTACATGGATGTTGATTTAAACTCATTTGACCCATTTTTTTATGGGTTCTAATGAACCAAAACTCATGAAATAATGGTTTTGACTCAAAATTATGTAGTTGAATTATAATAAAACATCATAATTTAATACATTGTAAAATATGCCTCCTACTTTCCATTAGATGAGATAAAGGGGATCTATAATGAATGGTTCACAATGCAAGACACTTACTAAAGGTTTTGCAAATGGGTTAGCAAGATAAGTGGGCTTATGGGAGAAACTCCATGGTTAAGCACACTAGAATCAAAGTAATATTAGTATGGACAATCTCTTGAGAAGTTTTGATGCTTCACTCTTGTGAGAATCACCTAGATGTAATGAGTTCTAAGTGGATCATTCATGCTCATGAGTGATGGGTTATTACTAACCACAACTCATGAATATGGGTCAATGAGTTTGACTCAAAAATTATGTAGTCAAATCTTGATAAAACATCATCCTTTGATACATTGCAAAAAATACCTCCTACTTGTCATTGGATGAGATGAAGGTGCTCTATAATGAATGGTTCATAATGATTTTTTTTTTTAGCCATATAAAACTATTTCCACATGAATCCAAGAGATAAAATTACACAAACAAGTATTCATAATCCAAATGCAAAAGAATATAGAAAAACATACGATCAAGATGACATGAGATATACATTGGAAAAACCCAACCTCCAAAAGCATCCACACTTAATGTATTATCTCATGAACAAATATTAAATGAATTTGTAATGTCTCCATGAATACCTCTAAATCATCAAACTCTCTCCATGCATTCCATGTAAACAAGCACACATCCCAATCCATGCTTCCTCCACTCACATGTACAACCTACAAGAGAAGCTAAAACTATCCAACCTCAACAACTACTTTTGTGCTTGCTTTTATAGAAATAAGCTTGCAAAAAACCATCAAGTGGTATTACAAAAACCAAGTGACTAATACCACGAGCTTACAAAACCATTTCCCCCTCATTTATTTTTTCATACTAATTTTCCCCAATATTAAATATTTTCTCAATGTGCAAACCCAATTTAAATAATTATCCCATTGTTACATACAAAAAATAAAGTGGCCCCAATAATGTCTAATCTATGTGACAAAAACATTACTAGATCCCTAGGTGAACCAAAAATAATATTAATTTTACATTATAACATTATGCAAGGTAAGCAACACACCTTTTCCCAACATTATCCCACTTGTTGTATACATTGTATAAGAGGTAAAAGTAAACTCAAACATCAAGGGAACAATACCTATATAACCAACATGTACCATCAAGAAATATAAGTGCTCCATGGGCTCCATCAAGATACCTGCAACAATAATCAAAGTGACAACCATCTCATACATGAATCATCTCATTCTCCATCATATCAATGCACAAAAGATAAGATCACATCCAAGGATATGCCACACTAATTGTCACATAAAAACATAAGTCTTACCTCAAACTAATATCCAAACACATACACTAAATCCAATAGTAAAAAATATGCATAAATAATTATCAAGAATAATAATCATAGTTGGAATAGAAACCACAACTAGTTACTAACACATTCAACTATCCATACCTCAAAATCAAGGTATACACATCATAACAATTAAACCTCATACCATCAACATATCCAACCCAATCCTCAATCACAAGTCCACTATCTAGAACTCCCACTGCATGGGTAATGTTAGATAAAAAAAAGGATCAAGGTAATTAAAGATCCACCAATAACATCACATAGAAGGTGTAATCAATATCATGTAGTACCAAGGAACATACATAAAGATATGCAAATAAATCTATCGTAATACAACTCTCGCCACTAGTCTCCATAATTCTCCCAAGTTCTCCACATTCAACAAAAGAAAGATATCAAGGAGCCTCCATGTTTTCACTAAAAAAATGAAGTACAATAACAACAAATGACCACAAACATAGTGATCACCATAGATCCACAAAACCCTCAAATCCAATGTCATGTGAAGGAAAACATCTAAGAAGAAGAACAAGACCAAAGAGAGAACCTACAAATCAAAGCATGTAGCATGTCCTTCTAAAAAACACCTCTAAGTTCTCAAACTATGAAGAGCATGACATCCTTCATAAAATCCCAAAGAAAAAGTATTATCCATATCTAACCATAACCAAGATGTAAGCCTCTCAAACAAAAGGAAGATTAAACCAAAAAATCCATTCCCAAAACCAAGGGAATAAGCCCAAAATATCCTCTACACTTAAATAATCTTAAAAATCATTCTCATGGGAATATAAAGGAATACACATTTCATGCCAACATAATATTTAAGTAAGCCTTCCAAAACCAACATCATAGCTCAAGATGTGTTCCCATGAGAAAATGAAGCATGAAACAAAATGCATTTGAAAACAATGTGGGCAATACCTTTCAAATGATTTATTTTTGTGAGGACCAAGAGTGGGGAATGAGAAAGTTCCTCTAGGATAACCAATTCATCATGACTCACTGCACAAACAATTTACTCTATAGGTTGATGTTGAAGTCACATCCAAACCTAGGTGTAGGCTCCTTCATCTTCCTACTAAAAACTCATCAAAGAATAATCATCTCAATGCATGATCTCCAAAAAGAATGAGATGGTGTATAATCAATCATCTCATACCAACTAAACTCCAATTTAACACTGTAGTGTAGGAATATGTACTCCTAAATACATTTTCACACTTTGTTTGGGTCCCATGAATTAAATTGGACTCAATTATGCCTTAATAAGACCTATTTTGCATTTATAAGCCTAATAAATTACATTTTCCGAAGGGGAAACCCGACAACAATTAATGCCAACACATAATGTTTTACCTTCAGCAATGTGTGTTCCAAGAATAGGGACCTAGGACACATTTTCCCATGGGAGAATGGGTCCTCCCTAGGCCTTGAACCTAAATTTAAAATATGTTTTTGGTGGTATTTTATTTTCCCCAAATTCAAATTATAATGTTCACTTGTAATGTTTATTTTTTGGGAAATTAATGATACATACCTATAAATACAAGGTTATTTTATCAAATCAATACCTAGAGTTTTTATGCAAGCATTCATAAAGCAAAGATTATGACCAAAGGCATTCAAGAGTAGATTTATCAATGATTTATTGCAGCAGTCAAGATCTCAAACATCATGTCAAAGTCTCTTGAAATCATGCATGTTTTTGGAGCTAACATTGTGATGTAGGTTTCAGAGATCCAAGCCAAAATTCAAGTCATATTCAAGTATCAAGATCCACATCCATTGAATCCATTTCATGCAAGATCAAGATCAATATTTCAGTCTTCCAAAGGTTTACTCAAAGGTTTGGTGAGTTGCAACATAACACTTGTTCATCCATCATTCCTTTCATATTACATTATTTCAATTCAAGGTTTAATTACCCAAACACGGTTTGACCAAGGCAAACCCCCATTCACCAAAAACAAAAACAAAAAAAAATCCTCTTGTGTTTGTGTTGTAGATCTTAGGTTGAAGAAGGATTGAAGATCTCTTGAAGAGAAAAATTGGAAAAGTTGTCAAAGTCATTGTCAATTCATGGAATCTCACCTATAGATCTCATTTATGAATTTTTGACACTGAAACCCAGATCAAACAAAAGCTAGATATTGACATTAGAGGCTCCCAAAAGCTAGTTGAAACCTCTGCACAAAGACCCATTCGCCTATAGGTGAATTCGTCCTAGTTAGTCTCCTGAATCTACATTTTGGTGACAGGTACACATCACTCTGCCATTTCCATATTTGCTAAAACTTTACTATTTTTGTCTGTATTATGCTTTAAATTGATGTTTCAAGTTTGAATGGGCATAATTGAGTTGATCTACTATTTTCAGTTTTTCTCCCAAAAGTGCTATTCAAGTTGATATCCTCATCCTCAATCATAAGGAAACCAATAGATTCTCTCATTGAGTTGACTCACCTAAGGGTTGTAAGTCAATTCTTTGTGTGGATATCATTTCCTAATGAAATAATGGAAAATAGGTGCATCATACCCCCTTTGTTATCATTTCATATTGGTGACCGCCCCGCCCCCTTTAACCCTATTTTTCACCATTTCATTCATTTATTTGTACCTACATTATTCTATATGTTGTAATCCTTTATATTTTCTATTGTCCTATGTTTTCCTTTTGGGGATGACGCAAGGCGTCTGAGACATTTAAGTCTCTTCCATGTTGATCCAAAATCTTTTCTTTATTTTCAATCTCTATGTGTCATTCTTCCAATTCTATGAGTATGTGGGGAATATGACGGCGTTTCCGAGCTCTATAGTAACATTGTAGCAAAGACATACGTTGGCCCTAAATCCATGGATCCCTTGTGTATTTGGAATTTTATTTGGGGCAACCCCTCTTCATGATGCAACTTCAGTTGGAAACATATGCTTGACATAAGGCTTTCCAAATAAGCTCTTGTGTCTTCTTTATTGTTTAGCATTTATTATTTTCTACTTTAAAGTAATTTCTCACAACATGGTGTATAACAATTTCTTTAAAGTGGGAGCATACATTAGCATTATCATTTTGGCATTTCTTATGTTTCTTAATGCAGTCTTCTTACTTCATGCGATGTGTCTTCTTCTTGGTGGTGTCATTAGGTTTGATGTCCTCCAAGATTGCGACCTTTCTGAGCATATGACATTCCTCTTAGTGGTAATGTTATGGATTGGATTCCCTAAGTTGTGAATCTTTTATCCTCGACTAGTCCTCTCTTGAAGACATTAGGCATGATGTTCCCTAAGGAGATACCTTACATGAACTAAGCAAAACCCCTTTGAATATCCTATTGCATGTATCAAGGCCACCAAGGATAACACAACTTTCTTGCCAATGGAGATACTTTTTTCATGAGTGCCTAGCATAACACAACTTGCTACACTTGTGACCATCTCTATGGCACCTTATCAAAGTTATCAGGAGGTATAACTTTGGTGTGGTTAGCTAGCCACTTCCTAGGGCTCACCTAGTGTATATCAAACTACACTAGCCCTTATGAATGTATTGTTGTTTGCATAGTGGACAACAATAAACATTTTTGGACAAACAACTAAGGTTCAATCCACATCGAGTTGTACAAACAGTGAGGCTTGATCCGCCCCTTTTTATTTTCTTTCTTCCTTAAGTCTTTGACATTGTATGTTTGAGTATCTTGTCATTGTTGTTGTATATTTAACAAAGGTATATGTGTCTCTTTGTGCCTTTGTTGGTTTGCCGTGAGATCTTATATCTTGGGGGATTGGTCATCCTCCTTGACCTTTGTCATCTTATCTTTCCAATAGTTGTACAATTAGACCTCTCTTGATTGTCTACTTTAGTGTGAGTTTGACACAAGGTCATCCTCTCACTAAAGTGGGGGCTAAATGTAGTGTAGGGAAATGTACTCCTTTACATTTTCACACTTTGTTTGGGTCCCCTCAATTAAATTGGACTTAATTATGCCTTAATAAGCCCTATTTTGCATCTATAATCCTAATAAATTATATTTTCTAAAGGGGAATCCCAACAACAATTAATGCCAACACATAATACTTTACCTTGAGTAATGTGTGTTCTAGGAATATGGACCTGGGACCCATTCGCCCATAGGAAAATGAGTCCTCCCTAGGTCTTTGAACCTAAATTTAAAATATGTTTTTGGCGGTATTTTATTGTCCCCAAATTTAAAATTTAATATTGGCTTGTAATTAATTTTTGGGAAATTAAGGATACATACCTATAAATAAAAAGTTATTTTATCAAATCAATACCTATAGTTTTTATGTAAGTATTCTTAAAGAAAAGATTATGATCAAAGGAATTCAAGGGTAGATTTATCAGTGATTTATTGCAACAATCAATATCTCAAACATCATGTCAAAGTCCCTTGCAATCATGCATGTTTTCAGAGCTAACATTGTGATGTAGGTTTCAAAGATCCAAGCCAAAATTCAAGTCATATTTCAAGTATCAAGATCCACATCCATTGAATCCATTTCATGCAAGATCAAGATCAAGATTTCAATTTTCCAAAGGTTTACTCAAGGGTTTGGTGAGTTGCAACATAGCACTTGTTCATCCATCATTCCTTCCATATTTCATTATTTCAATTCAAGGTTTAATTACCCAAACACGGTTTGACCAAGGCAAACCCCCATTCACCAAAAAAAAACAATGTTTCCCTCTTGTGTTTGTGTTGTAGATCTTAGGTTGAAAATTTCTTGAAGAGAAAAATTGGAAAAATTGGAAAAGTTTCCAAAGTTGCAAAAGTTGTCAAAGTCGTCAATTCACGAAATCTCACCTATAGATCTCATTTCTGACTTTTCGACATTGAAACTTGGATCAAACAAAAGCTATAGATTGACATCAGAGGCTCCAAAAAGTTGGTTGAAACCTCTGCACAAAGACCCATTCACCTATAGGTGAATTAGTCCTAGTTAGCCTCCCAAATCTATATTTTGGTGATAGGTACACATCACTCTACCATTTCCAGATCTGTCGAAACTTTGTTGTTTCTATTTGTAATATACTTTAAATTGATGTTTCAAGTTTGAATGGGCATAATTGAGTTGATTTACTATTTTTACTTTTTCTCCCAAAAGTGTTATTTAGGTTGATACCTCTATCCTCAATCATAAGGAAACTTGTAGATTCTCTCATTGAGTTGACTCACCTAAGGGTTGTCAGACAATTCTTTGTGTAGATCTCATTTCCTAATGAAATAGTGTAAAATAGGTGCATCATACCCCCTTTGTTATCATTTCATATGGTGAACCTGTTAGTTTTATGATCAGATAATAAAGGCAGAAATTTAATTCAAAATCAAACACAATAACTCAACATATACCCTGGGAAAACCCTCCTCTTGAGGGAGAAAAACCCAGCAACAATATATCGCTTTATATATTGAATAATAAACAATGATCTCTTTTACAATGAAGCCAATAAAGAGGCCAAACACAACACCAAAAATGATGCGATATCTCTTGTAGATAATATAACTCCTTTTATAAGTATATCAACCTCCTTCAAAGCCTTCGATCTGCACTTGTATAAATTCATACTTGACTGAAACTCAAACTATGTATGCAATGAAAATCGATGTGATATAATGAAAGATGATCTCATATAAATACAAGAGAGGAAGAGAGGTCACAACTCTTCAAGCCTTCAAGTCGGCCTTCTATCAAGAGTCACGTCTCCTCAAAACATGATGTCGACCTCCAAGGAAAATCGTGTCTTCTCCAAAGGTGGCAGATCAAGAAAGTCGGCTCCAAGAGATAAATAATTATTAATTAATATATAATGATGAAGCACCTCTTCATAAAAAAAATTGCCTTACAAATTAAATCATCGTTAGGCTATTCATTTAATTTGTTCTTCATTGAATGATCTGGGCTGGAAGTAGAAGCCCGACATTGCCAATAACATCAACACTCCCTCTCAGCTAGGGAGGAATTCTTCTAGTTGTGCAAGACATATCACCTCATCGTAATGTCAACCACCATGGCTATTCCCATATGTGGAGAAGGAACATATCACCTCATCGTGATATCAACCACCATGGCTACTCCCATGAATGGTATATGTGTACAAGTTCCCATCACAAAATCACTCAGCGTGATGTCATCATCTCATCATGACGTTCACCATGGCTACTCCTAGAGGGTGAAAAACACAAGTACAAGAAAATCATCACAAACTCTCTCACATGATGTTTTTATGGAGTCACACACGACATCCACCATGGCTACTCCCAGAGGGTGGAAACAAGGGATTTCACCTCAAATTTCTCTCATAGAGAAAGATGCATTAAACAAGGGCTTACACCTCAAATCTCTCTCACGGAGAGAAATGCATTAACAATGGCTTGCACCTAAAATCTCTCTCATAGAGAGAAATGCATTAAAGAAGATCATTGATGTTGAGACTCCCTCTCAGCTAGGGCTTCATTCTCCACCATACCAAGCTTGTCTCAAAAGTACACAAACTTTATTCTGGAGAGAGGCTTGGTGAGAATATCTGCCATCTGCTCATCAATGCTGATGTACTTCAACTGGATTGCTTTCCTCAATACCATATCTCTGATATAGTGGTATTTGATCTCAACATGTTTAGTTCTTTCATGAAACACTGGATTGAAAGAAAGCTTCACACAACTTTGATTATCACAATGAATGACAGTTGGCTCCAACGATTGTCCAAACAATCCTACAAGGAGCTTCCGAATCCACAATGCTTCTCGAGTTGCCACACAAGCTGCAATATACTCGACCTTTGTTGTGCTTAGTGCCACTGAAAACTGCCTCCTGCTACACTAGGATATCATCGCAGACCCAAAACTGAAGCAACATCCAGAGGTGCTCTTCGGATTAGCAACACACCCTTCCCAATCAAAATCAGAATATCCATGCAGCTTCAAGTCCACACCAAAAGAATATCTGAAGCCATACCCAACTATGCCATGCAAGTATCTCATGATATGCTTTGCTTCAACTAGATGTATTTTCCTTAGTTCACACATGAACTGACTAAGTGAACTCACTGCATAGAAAATATCTGGTCTAGTATTGACTAGATACATCAACAATCCAATCAACTGCCCGTACATCGTGGGATCCACCACATCTGAACTAGATGCAACCTCTTTTAACTTCTGCAAATTGGTCCCCATCGGTGTAGACATGGATTTACAATCCATCATACCAAATCTCTTCAAGATGTCAATAGTATACTTCCCTTGACTCAGAATGATTTCATCCAACTTCTGCCAAAATTCTAAACCAAGGAAGTAGTGCATGAGACCAAGATCCTTCATTTCAAATTCAAAAGCTGACTCCTTTTTGCATTTGATAATGAGGTGATATTCTCTAGTAAGAATTAAATCATCAACATAGAGAACCAAGATTAATGCTTTTCCATGAATTAACTTGAAGTATAGGTTTGAATCAACATCATTCTTGGACAAGCCCAAGCTCATCAGGTATCGATCAATTCTTTCGTACCAAGCACAAGGAGCCTGCTTAAGGCCGTACAACATCTTCTTCAGCCTGTAAACATGAGACTCCTTCCCATGAACCTCAAAGCCATCAAGTTGCTCAATATATAGCTCTTCCTTGATTACACCATTCAGAAATGTTGTCTTCATGTCCATCTGGTGTATCTTCCATCCTTTAGATGTTGCAGTAGCAATGATGGTCTTGATGGATGTATAACGAGCAACTGGAGCAAAGGTTTCCTCATAGTCTACTCCCTCTTTCTGAGAGAATTCTCTAGCCACAAACCTAGCCTTGTACTTCTCAATGCTCCCATCAGCCGCATGCTTGATCTTGAAGAGCCACTTAGAAGAAATGATGGATTTTCCTTCACATCTAGGTATGATGTTCCAAACATCATTCTTGAGGATGGATTGATACTCTTCAGCCGTAACATCTCTCCATACTTGCTGACTAGTAGCTTCCTCAACATTGGAAGGCTCAGACTCAATAATTTGACTCATCAATGCAACATAGCTTGAAAACTTGTGAGGCCTTTTGCTTTCTCTGAGTGTTCCTCTCAAGGCTACAAACCTTTCTGCCTCCTACATTGTTTGCCTGGCCCAAAGAGGTCTCTTACGACCAATCACAATGTCTCTAGGCCCATCAGTAGGTTCCAAAGGCTCAGCTGGATCATCATCTTCTTTAGGTTCAGTAGCCTCCCCCTGAATCTCAGGAGTATGGTCAACTTCCATATCCTGAGGAGACTCTTGGTCTTCATTGTCTATCTGCATATGAGTGCCCTTAGATCTCTTGAATGCAACATCTTCTTCAAATGTAACATCCCTGCTGATCTCAATCAACTTTTGACCTGGAATGTACACTCTGTAGTATTTTGAAGACTCACTATAGCCCACAAATATTCCCTTCTTACTAGATGGTTCCAATTTTTTCCTTTTATCTTTAGGTACATGAACATACACTGGACAACCAAAGATCCTCAAATGACTTACTTCTAGATTCACCCCTGTGAATGCTTCTTTGGGAGTCATGTTCTCCAAGATGCGGTGAGGGCTTCTATTTTGAGCATAAACAACTATCCTAGATGCTTCAGCCCAAAGGAAGGTTTGAAAATCTTGATCATGAATCATGGCTTTGGCTGCTTCTACAATAGATCTGTTCTTCCTTTCTGAAACACCATTTTGTTGAGGATTGTAAGGGACACATAACTCCCTCTTAATCCTTGCTTCAATGCAAAAGTTACGAAAGCTTCCAGAGATGTATTCTCCTCCGTTGTCGGATCTCAGAACTTTGATCCTCTTCTTGGAAAAGTTCTTTACCTGAGCTTTAAATTCCTTGAATCTCTCAAGTACTTCCTTAGATTCTTTAGTCTTTAAGAAATAAATCCAAGTCTTTCTAGAGTAGTCATCAATAAAAATTATATAATACAAGAAACCACTCAAAGAAGCAACAAACATTGGACCACATAAATCAGAATGAACAAGGTCTAGAATACATTTAGATCTACTCTCACTACTATGAAATGGACCTTCAATATTCTTACCCAATGCACAACCTCTGCAAGTGCCTTCATTCTCCTGGTTGAGTTTAGGAAGGCCCATGACCATCTTCTCCATGGTTGGTAGTACTCGAAAGTGAAGATGAGCAAGTCTTTTATGCCAGAGTTCACATGAACTTGATGAATCATGCAACAAAGCTTGAAGTGGATGAGTGCAAAGTCTGTAGAGACTCTCATGTTGAACTCCAATCACTCGAGTAGTCTTGATACTTGAGTTCTTCGGCCATTCAAGAACTTTACCTTCGGAGAATGCAACGTGGTACCCCTTGTCCTCCAAGGCTGAGATAGAGACAAGGTTTCGCTTGATACCGAGAACAAATAGCACATCACTCAACTGTAAGGAGATGCTAGAATCTAGGTGAAGAGAGGAGGTCCCAACTCCTTTCACATAATAACTTGCATTATCACCAATAATGATTTGAACACTAAAATCTCTCTCCACCAAATCAGATAGATGCTCTCTAAATCAAGTGATGTGGCGAGAGGCACCATTGTCAATCAACCAAGTGTTGTTGTCTGTAGGAACATTGCTTGATAAGGAAAAATAGAATAGAAAGCCACTTGAATCCTTCTGTGGAGAGATCTCACCCACATATGCAATTGAATCCTGTTGCTTAGGTCGGGTTGGACAATCCTTTGCATAGTGACCAAACTTGTCACATCTAAAACATTGAATGCAAGAGAGGTCCCTCTTCTTCTTAGATGTAGGGGCACCATATGATCCTTTATCTCTATTCATCTTGAAGTAGCCTTTCTTCCCTTCTTTTCCTTTCTTCTCTGAGGATTGAGCGGCAAGAACATGAATGTCTTCATTTGTAGAGCTTTGTCCAATGCCTCTCACAACCAACCTTGACTCTTCTTGAATACAATCCGCCCTCAAATGATCAAACTTAGGAGGTTATGATCTTCCACTGATTCCTTGAATGAATGGCTCCCAAGATGGAGGAAGACCATTAAGAGCCAACATAGCCAAATCCTTGTCATCAACAATATGCCCAATGGTAGAGAGTTGATCTCTCAACTCAGTGATCTTCATGAAGAATGTGATGACATAATCTCCTTTCGCCATCTTGATATGATGAAGTTGTTGCTTTAATGCAAGAGCTCAACTTGTATTGTTGATCTCATACATCTCCTCCAGGGTCTTGAACATCTCCCTTGTTGTTTTCAATTTGGAGATAATAGGCACAATGTGATCTTTCACAAAATCAACCAACATCTTTTTCACCTTAGTGTCATTTCTCTTCCATTGTGACTTCTCATTCTCATTGGTTGGTTCAGGAACTTCGCCCTCCATGAACTCAGCTAACTCATTTTCCTCCAAAGCGAGCATCACTCTAAACTTCTAAGATGTGAAGTTTCCAGCACCCTCGAGTCTATCTTCGATCTTGAGCCTGTTCACCATCTTTACAATAAGATAAATGCAAGAGAATGAGAATACAAATGGATGATAGTGCTGCTTGAATAAATCTAATCATAATCTTTCTTATACCCGCTCTGATACCATGTTAGTTTTATGATTAGATAATAAAGGCATAAATTTAATTCAAAATTAGACACAATAACACAACATATACCTTGGGAAAACCCTCCTCCTGAGGGAGAAAAACCCAACAACAATATATCGCTTATATATTGAATAATAAACAATGATCTCTTTTACAATGAAGCTAATAAAGAGGCCAAACACAACACCAAAAATGATGCGATATCTCTTGCAGATAGTATAATTCCTTTTATAAGTATATTAGCCTCCTTCAAAGCCTTTGATCTGCACTTGTATAAATTCGCAATTGACTAAAACTCAAACTATGTATATAATGAAAATCAATGTGATATAATGAAAGATGATCTCATATAAATACAATAGAGGAAGAGAGGTCGCAACTCTTCAAGTCTTCAAGTTGACCTTCTATCAAGAGTCACATCTCCTTAAAACATGATGTCGGCCTCCAAGGAAAATCGTGTCTTCTCCAAAGGTGGCAGATCAAGAAAGTCAGCTCCAAGAGATAAATAATTATTAATTAATATATAATGATGAAGTGCCTCTTCATAAAAAAAATCGCCTTACAAATTAAATAGCCATTAGGCTATTCATTTAATTTGTTCTTCATTGAATGATCTAGGCTGGAAGTAGAAGCCCGACGCTACCAATAACATCAACAAAACCCCCCCTTTAACCCTATTTTTCACCGTTTCAAACACTAAAATAACTAGAAGCTCATAAGAAAACTGAATATACCATTGATCAATCAAATTATCCCAAATTACTGCCAAAGCTTTAATATCAAGAATCAAGAACTCTCCATGTGGTCATGATCTACACATCCTTAAAAAAATATTATATGTCCAAAGTGAACATATTTTCTCCTATAAGAGTACTTGTATCATGCCAACTCTCTAATCAATAATAAAAATACACCATGGCATAATAATATACATCCTATATAAATAAGGATCACTTTTCAAACTAAAAAATCATAACCAACACCTCAACCAAAGAAAACAAGAGTCCTCCATGGTACCAATATGTCAATACATCCACATCACATTATGATAACCATCTATTATCAATAGAGCCCAATGTATCAATGAAATCTCACTACATATAATAAACAAGATCCAAGAGCCCCTCCATGACACCAACAACCCTACAAAAGATCATTATCATCAAATGGTGAATCCACATCATTGATAAAAGCTCCCATTGAACCATGATACTGAGCTACACAAGGCATCATGATATATCCTAATTGAAGATCATTCACGACCCCAACACAAATCAAAGAGCTTAACATCAAGAGATCCCAAAGGGTAAAGTAAAACAACAATCTCCAAACCAAAATTTATAACACCACTAAACTATCACTGTCAAAAGCACCCACTAAACTATGTAAGCAAGCTATCCATGACATCATGATAATCATCTCCTAAATGAAGATCATCAACAACCCTTGCACAATAAAAAACTTCAACTACAACACCAGGATCTCCCAAAGGGAAAAGTAAAATCATGATCTCCAAAACCGAGATACACCACCATAAACAATTAGAAATCAATCAACCATCAACAATGCAACTACATACAACAATCATATCAAGCCAAATTTGTAAAGGTATAAGGAACCTCCATGACACCATGACCACCACCAAATTACCAAGATCAAATTCCCATTGAGACTCACATGACTACATAATAAAGTTAATAAGTATAGGTCCCACAAAAGTAAAACTATATTAGGTAAGACCACCTCTCTACCTTATATTGATAATCAAACCAATGAAACATGAAACTAAACTAGATCATTGATTAGAATTTGTATCCACATACAAATATCTATAGGTATAGAAACCCACATCAAATTATATATGCAACCTGTAAGTATAGAAAAACTACAACACTACACAACTTGTAGATTACACAATACAACAAACAAATTTAATAATACATTGGTAGCCATATCAAATAAGGATAATCAAAGTTATACATGTAAGTTTTTAATGAATCAAACACCAAATCACCTCATATTCGATTTACCACAAACTCATAGTGTTACCATAGTCAAAAGAACCAATAAATAGCTTAAACATAAATACAAGTGAACAAATTACATAAAAAATATTTTCAAACTAGACCCACTATGTAGTGCTTAAAACAAACTTTTTGTTGACTATAAGAAGTCCAAAATTAGACATCGTTTGCATAAGATATAACCTCTCCAATTCGGAAAAGTAAACCTAACTTTCATCTGACATTATCTATCAAAAATAAAAAAAATATGAAAAAACTATTAGTGCCACAAGGTAGTGCTTGGAAATAGCTTTCTGTCAACTATAAGAAGTCAAAAAATTGATTCACAAGGTGAAAGTTATGCCTCATGGAAAAATCCCCTCCTTTAGACAAAAAATAAAAGGTAGCTAGTGGCAGGTTGGTTGCTCTCTAGTGGTGGATGGGCAGTTGGTTAGTGGTCCAACGATGGTGGCAGTGCTCTGTTGGCTTCACTCAGTTGGGCTCAACCCTTGCCGCTTGGTCACGACTAGGGGCTCCATGTTGGCTTGTGTTTGTTGACTGATGTCAACAATACGATTTTGAAATTAAAAAAATATATATAGACATCCATACATGCCTACTTAGGCAACATAAATAATATTCCTTAACATATCCCAACTGATGACTTGCAACCCACATGTAGACCTATGACTAATGTACAATACATCCATATGAACTATACAATCATATAGATTTGTATAGAATTTTCTCTTGCGATTTTCTCAATGACCCCCAAAAATAAATCAAGTTTTGTCACCAAATATAAGCATGCCATATATGAAAATATGGGGTTTTGGGCCTTTTGGACTCAATGATGAGGTTTATTTTTTTTCCAAAAGGTCTTGGTAAAATCTCACCCCAAAACCCTCACATAAAGAGCCCAAATAAAAAACCCACATGACAAATCTCCATAAATCCCAAATTTGCAACAACCTAAGTCTACAAACACACATGTAACCTTGAAAATGCCTTCATTCTTTCCCTCCAAAGTCATGGACTCAACTATAAATTAAAATTTACTCCTTCCAAAAGTTAACAATATTAGGGAGATCTCCCAGAACTTGACAATCTTGCTTTAATACCAAACAAAAGGAGATTTACAACCATATAGAACTATTTACATATAACCGCAAGAGAGAAAATCATTCAAACAAATATATAGAATCCCTATGCAAAATAATAGAAATACCTACCATCAAGATGACACAAGATATACCCTAGGAAAACCCTTAAGAGGGAAAATTTTAATCTCCAAAAGCATCCACACTCGATGTATTATCTCATGAACAAATATTACAATACATATGCAAAGTCTCCATGAATACCCCTGAAACATCAAGCTCTCTACATGCATTCCATGTGAACAAGAAAATAAGAATCATGTAACCACACATCCCAATCCATGCTTTCTCTCCTCGCATGTGCAAGCTACAAGAGATGCTCAAACTAGCCAACCTCAACAACTACTCTTGTACTTTTTTTATATAAATAATCTTTCACAAAATCATCAAATGGTATTACATAAACCATTTGACTAATACCTTGAGCTTACAAAACCATTTCCCCCCTCATTTACCTTTTTATACTAAATTTTTTCAATATTAAATATTTTCTCAATGTGCAAACCCGTATTAAATAGTTATCATAAAGTTACACACATGTAAAGTGGCCTTAAGAATATCTAACCCATGTGACATTAATGTCACTAGATCCCCTAGGTACACCATAAATAATATTAATTTTATATTATAACATTATGCAACGTGATCAACACACCTTTTCTCAACACACAAGGCACAATACTTGCTAAAGGTTTTAGAAATGGGGAAGCAAACTAAGTGGGTGTGATCATGGGGAAAATTCCATTGTTATACACACTTGATTCAAGGTAGTACTAGGATGGGTAATCTCTTGAGAATTATTGATGCCTCACCACCGTGAGCATCACCTAGATGCAATGAGTACTAAGTTGACCATTCATGCTCATGAGTGATAGGTGCTTTTGAACCACTACTCACAAAATATGGGTCAATGAGATTACTAAAAATCCATGCAATTGAATCTTGATAAAACAACATAATTTGATACATTATGAAAAATACCCCCTACTTGCATTGAATGAGTTAAAGGGGCTCTGTAATGAATGATTCACAAGGAACAAAACTTGTAGAAGGTTTTGTAAATGGAGTAGCAAGCTTAGTGGACTTGATCATGATGGATACTTCATGGTTAAGTGTGTTTTAGATAGATTAGTATTGGGATGGGTGACCTCATAGAAAGTCTCAATGCTTCACTCTTGTTGGGCATCACTTAGATGCAATAAGTGCTAAGGGGACCATTCATGCTCATGAAGGCTAGGTTCTCATGAACTACAACTCATGAAACACAAGTCAATGAGTTAGAACAAAAAACAACTTGAATCTTGATACAACATCATACTTTGATACATTACAAAAACACCTCCTACTTGTCATTGGATGAGCTAGAGGGGCTCTATAGTGAATGGTTCATAGAGTGCAACACTTGTTGAAGATTTTACAAATAAGTTAGCAAACTATGCAAACTTAACCACGAGAAACTCCATGGTTAAGTGCACTTGAGTTAGAGTAGTATTAGGATGGATGACCTCCTAGTAAGTCTCAATGCTTTGCCCTTGTGAGCATCACTTACATCCAATGATTGCTAAGTGAACCATTTTTTCTCATGGGTGATGGGTTCTCATGAACCACTACTCATGAAATACAAGTCAATGAATTTGACTCAAAAACTATGTAGTTGAATCTTGATAAAACATCATAATTTGATACATTGTGAAAAAAACCTCCTAGTTGTTAATCAATTTTTAGTTGGTAGGAGAAGGAGTATTGTGAAAATGAAGTGTGGAGTGAGAGTGATGATTATTAGGTTTAGGGTTAAAATGTGGAAGTCAAAAGTTTCTTTAAATTATATTTTATTCAGTCATTTCTTATTAATAAAATGTGCACCAATGTTATTAAAGTGCGAGATAGTATATCTTTGAAGTTTATAAAGATACATGCTACCTAATGTTTAATGGACCCCCAAACATGAGTAAAATTATGTGGAAGGGTAAAATTAAAGAGTGACCAATTTTGTACAACTATTGGAACCCTCCCTAAACGATCACCACTTCAAAATAATTATTGAATACACAATGAGCTGTTTTATATTTATTATTACAAATTCCAAACATAATTATCTAAAATTCTCAAACATAACCATCTAAAATTCGAAAAAAGTAGAGGACTATTAAATCCTCCCCCTTAAGGTCAATGCATTTTATTTTCCTTTACGAGTACTTATATAGGTAAATAAAAGTTTTATGTTTTCTGACGAGATCCTACTAATGGAATAATTGAAGTTTATATATATTTCCCGCCGTTTTCCGTCGTCTGCAATTCAAATTTATGGAGACACCGTGAATACACACACGTCGAGGGTGTCCTCATTCTTGGAATTGCGCGATGGCGGCCTTTTTGGCTCTGCAATGTTATCAATGTAACACGATGCAGGTGACCATCTCTTCCACCCTGTTATATCCCAGTAGCAATAACACTAGGCTTAGCCTTGCATTTGATCGTTTTGATATTTAACAAGACACTTGTTTGGCTGTTTACGAGTTCAGGCGAAGCAGCAGACGAAGAACAATAAATGGTCATGCGTCATCTGCAACGAAAAACAATCTGTTAAGAGGATATTTGCTCGATCCTCTGTTGCCAAGGACATTCGCAAATTTGTTCAGGATTTCAACATGTCCATCCACCTGCACCGCACTCAAGCTATGGCTCTCTCACACATTAACTGCCCTCAAGAAGAGGAAGAAAATAAAACAGAAGAAATTTTAATTAATTCTGGGAGTAAATGGTCAGGCTACCTAGAAGACGAAGAGCAAAACATAATAGCCTCAGATAATGATAATGATGATGATGTGCCAATTGTTACAGCCCTTCCCGACCCTCTCTTCGGAAAACGCAAACGCCAAGTTACGCCTGTCATAAAAAAGTCTGGTCTCAGCGCTTCTTCTGACCACAACATATCGTCTGTTTACGACCAGTGTGACAATTATGGCTTTGCTATGGCAAATAAAAAAAGGGCCCCGAGTTCAAGTCTCCCAAATAGTGGCGAAATTCCAAGTATAATTGGGCGCCTGAAGAGGTCAGGTAGCACTACACAGAAGCAAGGAGGGAGTAGCCATGGAATACAGGATCGTGGGAAGCAGGTCTCCAAATGGTCATCTTATATGAACGGAGAAGCAGAAACTCAGAGTGATTCAATGTCCTCCAGATTTAGGTATAATGAGAATGATGGCGCCACTTTTCAGGGCATTTTACAGACAGAGTTGCTTGACCAACTCGTTGATGAAGATGTGCATCCAGACTTTCTATAATCTCCTGTAGATTAGAACCCTGCATTCATTGCTCTTCCTGCACACGGGTATTTACATTTTTTTTCCTTACAAAATATGACTAGTATGGGTAGTTACCCTTTTTTCTTCATTACAAATAATAATTTGGATGGTCGTTTACCCTTTTTCCTTCCTTACAGATAATGAATAACATGGGTATTTACTCTTTTTTATTCCTCGGATGGGAGTTAATTCTTTTTTCTTCTGTATAAATAATGAAGAGGATGAGTATTTAGTCTTTTTTTCTTCCTTGCAAATAATTAAAAGGATGGGCGTCTATTTTTTCCCCCCTTGCAAATAATGAATATGAATACTGGTAGTTTAGGAATCCCCAACTCCCAAAACCTCTCTGAGACAAAACTGCAGGAAGTCAGATCAGGAGCAAGGCCAATATTTGGTTGATTCGCACGGCCAACTTGAAAACACCCTTTGGTTGTGAACCTAAGCCTTTGGTGATTCTAGTCTAATTGTTTTTTTCGGTTCAGCAAGTCTTTCAATGCGTCTCTCCCTTATAATGTGGTGGACATGACCGTGACTCCTCGTGGTGCTTTACGTCGTAATTTCTGTTGATTCTTGTGATAAATCAATTCACAGTAGAAAAGTTCTTTTAAATAGTAAGATACAAAAAATATAGAATACTCATTTTAAAAACTTAAAAGCCGACATTAAAACATATGAAGTCTACTCAATTAAATGATTGAAATGAGAAATCTAATGGGCCAGCAGTGAAATATAGGTTTTGATATTCCGAGATTTTGATTCTATTTTGAAATTCTGTGAATAATTTTAATCCTATTCAGTAAATACATGTTCAAACTTATTGTTTCTTATGACATCAATATTGATTTTATCTTATTTCATTCTTTTAGCAATGAACCCTGGAATCCTTGCAATAATGACTGGTTTATACATCTTATAAGCCAATAGCTGAGTAGTAAATGTTGCTGTTTTTCTACTTGCTCAATGGTTCTCTTTTAATGTTATCTAACGTGCCGGTAGAAAATGCACACCGATTAAAGATTTTAGATTTTCACTATCAGTCCTAAATTCATGTAGCTGGATAACACTGTGTAATGTTTTTTAATTCTGACGTTTCTCATCTCCTTAAAGATCCCTCCACAGGGAAATTACAAGATCTAAACACCTCATTAGGGAAATTATAAGATCAATAATATGTTCACCAGCTATCACTTTGTTAAGTGCATAAAGTTTGCCGCAAATCCAACTGAAAATACCTGAGTTTATTGCATTATAAATAAGCTATGTACAGTTTTTTAAAAATCATGCTCTCATTGGAGAGGTTAGTCCTTTTGTCTGACTAATATATTTGCTACCTTCACAAAAGCGGTTACTTCTGCCGTGTAAACCCTATTGTGATCTAAAAAAGTTGTTATATCTGTAGCATAAAAACTTGCACCTGCCCAAGGGCTTATGGTATAAAAGTAAAACCAGTGTTTCTCTGATTATCCGGGATGGGGGGACACGGGGATGCAGGGATGACAAAAGCTTTCCAAAATTTTGGGGATGACAGGGGGAATGAATTTGTTACCTTTTTAGTTTGGTACCATTGTTACACTCACTTTCAAAACAAAATAAAAAATGAAAGAAAAGCCATTAAAGCACATGGATATCGTACATACCTTCTTTCTTCTCCTTTTCCTCTTTCTTCGTCTTTCTCTTTCATCCTTCTTTGTTTTCCTTCACCTCTCTTCAACTTTCAGTTTGTTGAACTCTCTTGTTTGTGAGGAACCAAATTTTCCTTCAACTCTCTTCAACTTTCAGTTTGTTGGACTCTCTTATTGTTTGTGAGGAACCAAAAAGTGGAGATGTAAATAGAAACAATGAAATGATAGAGGCCTAGGGCAAATAGAGATAAAAATAATATTATTCTGTAAGGCTTTTTAAAAATCTGATTTTTTTTCATCTTGAAAATTGATTGGCTGCAGGGGACATTAGGACATCCCTGAGACATCATGGGAATGTTGGGGATGGCCTGACATCCCCCTGGGGTTTTCCAACATGGGACATTCCCAGGAGACATCCCCCATGTAGAGGGGGCATCCCTGGGATGTCCCCAAAAAATAAAAAAGAAACTGGGCGAGGGGCAGGGAGGAGGATGTTCTGTCCCCGTCCCTAGAACATCCCCCTTTCAGTAAACAGCATAAAACCCCTGGGAGCACAGTATACAAGTTAAAACATTAGAAGGATCAACCTTAAGAAAAATTTCAAAACAGCACATGGGATGCTCAAAACAAACCATATCACAAGATTCCCAACAATATGGTGACATCACAAAGTGGTGAAAGATTGCTTTCAATATTCAGGTCCAATTGGTGTCTTCACGAACAATTAAATCATTCCACAACTTTGGACCAGAGTCCAGACAACTCGCTTACAGCTAAGAGTATATGAACACACAATATCCCCATTGCTACATTCAAGGATCAATGTCTCAACTTTCAGCTACCATATTGACTGAGGCAGAATTCTGATCATGATAATCAACTAATCAGAACCATATTCAGCCATCATATGCAAGGAACATCGTCTCAGAATTACAAGCAAGCTTCACATATATTTACCAGCCCAGGACTGCTATAAAAGGTTGAAGTTACAAATGCTGTAACTGTTGCCTCAATACATAATCAGGAATAATTAATGAATGACAACAAAAATCTCCCGTGAAGTTTCAAGAAAGTAGCAAAGTACTCAATGCTCATCACCTAACTGACTTGATATTAAAGTGTGCTGTATGCTTCAACAACATTTCAACCTTCCTATTTGCACATGCGGCCAGGAGCATGAGAGTCTTACATCTTCAGGGGATATATAAAATAACAGAGCAATCTCAACTCGTGACAATGCTATCCACCATATACATTTTTCTTAGAATCAGAACAAATACTGTAATATAAGTCCTATAACTGGAGATCTAAATAGGCAAAAATATCACTTAATTAAGGGATATAGAAAGGCACTGACCGTGAACAGCAGGTATGTTCTGGACAACCTGGCTGTGTATTTGGGGACCTGGGTCCCTACCTAAACAGCCAATACAATCAGGTTCTGACGTAAACAACCAGTGAATTGATCACAACACACTGGCTGTATAAGCTTTCCCTAGAAAGATATAAAAATCAGTTTGTGATGACAACATCACTAATGAATGGAATATCTCTTAGGAAGGTTAAAACAACCTCAAGAAATAAGTCCACAGCTCCAGCTGCATGGGCATAACCAGGCACTGTGGTTATTTAACTACCAAACTCAGAGTGGTATGTTGAGATTCCATTCCCTATCTTTATGCCAAAGCCTCACTGGACATACCCACAAAATTAAGTGATTACCAACAACGAAAGACACGTTTCTATATGTTCAACAAAAACAAAAAAAATCTTCCAAGCAAAAGTCTTCATAAGCAACCACGAAACATTTCATCTTTCAATATCACAAAGACCTGTAAGGCTTAAAATCAATTTCATGAAGGAAAACAAGTGTCAATAGGTCATCATTCAACAAAACATCGAGATTTAGTTATAGTGATCTATTGCTTGTGGGACCATTCCTTTTTAAGTATCTTCACTTCGCGTCATTAGTGACTAGGCCCCAAAGAAGTAGGTGGGGTTTAAAATCTTAATGCCAAGAGAAGCTAGTAGGAATCTGTTGATTTTCTTAATTTTGTGCTTCAATTTTGCAACCTAAGTGCTAGGGTTAAAACCATGGTTTATTTTACACCCATATCACTGTAAATTCACCCCTATACCTTCTATTGTACCCCTACTGAAAATGGAACTGTTCACCCCGTTTTGGTTGTTTACTATGTCATTGGTGTCATTTTTCATTTTTGTGATGTGGGTGTGTTTGCAGCTCAATTAAGTGCTTCAAAATCTCTTCATTTTCATAAAAATCGAGTACAGATTGAAAATGGAAGAAAATTGAAGAAATTTGAGCTCGAGAGATGCAAGTCCACGAAATGCCAATAATCTCCTCTTGTGGCACACAAAAAAGCAAAAAGAAAATCAACTTTTTCAGATTTTGATGAAAATTTTCATGTGAGACGGGTTTTTCAATCTGAGTTTGCTAGTGCAATCAGGTTTTGGCAAGTCACCTGGACTCATCATGTTGAAAATGCTCCACCATTGCACCAACTGGTGAAGGAACATGAAAAAGAAAGAAGTGTTTTCAGGTGCATTTTCATTTTTTGTACTAAATGGTAAAAGCATAGTTAAACTTGCCAAGAACTTATGTTACTCATGAGTCAAATTATAGAATGAAATACTTACGAACAACAAAAACTAATGCGACTCACGAGTCAAATTATAGGTTAAAGTTACAAACACTAAAAGTGTTGCCTCTATACACAATCGGGAATAACCAATGAATGACAACAAAAATCTCCTATGCAATTTCAAGAAAGATGTAAAGTACTCATCAACTAACCAACTTGATATTAATGTGCGCTGTATGCTTCAACCTTCCTATTTGTACATGTGGCCAGGAGCATGACAGTCTTACATCTTCAGGGGATATATAAAATAACAGAGCAATCTCAACTCATGACAATGTTGTTTAGAGTAATTGCCACCCACTCAGTAAATGAATTGTGCCATTATCTGTTACTTCTGGGTCTTTCCATTGCATTTGCTTATGAAAGGAAGCAATTCATACTCGTGAATTGTCCATCAAGACAAACTTCTAAATCATGTTACTCTTATTATCCACCATATACATTTTGCTTAGAACAGAACAAATACTGTTATAGAAGTCCTATAACTGGGGGTCTAAAAAGGTAAAAAATCACTTAAGTAGGGGATATAGAAAGGCAGACTGCAAACAGCAGGTACGTTCTGGACAACCTGGCTGTTTATTTGGGGACCTGGGTCCCTACCTAAACAGCCAGTATGATCAGGTTCCCATGTAAACAACCAGTGTATTGATCACAACATGCTGGCTGTATAAGCTTTCCCTAGAAAGATACAAAAAATTAAAATCCGTTTGTGATGACAACATCACTAATGAATGGAATATCTCTTAGGAAGGTTAAAACAGCCTCAAGAAATAAGTCCACAGCTCCAGCTGCATGGGCATAACCAAGCACTGTGGCAATTTAACTACCAAACTCAGATTGATATGTTGAGATCCCATCCCCTATCTTTATGTGAAGGCCTCACTGGACAGACCCACAAAGTTAAGTGATTACCAACAATTAAAGACACGTTTCGATATGTTCAACAAAAACAGCAAAAATCTTCCAAGCAAAAGTCTTCATAAGCAACCACGAAACATTTCATCTTTCAATGTCATAAAGACCTGTAAGGCTTAAAATCAATATCATGAAGGACAAGTGTCAATAGGTCAATCATTCAACAAAGCATCAAGATTTAGCTATAGTGATCTATTGCTTGTGGGACCATTACTTTTAAGTATCTTGACGTCATTAGTGACTAGGCCTCAAAGAAGTAGGTGGGGTTTAAAATCTTAATGCCAAGAGAAGCTAGTAGGAATCTGTTGATTTTCTTAATTTTGTGCTTCAAGTTTACAACCTAAGTGCTAGGGTTAAAACCATGGTTTATTTAAATTTTACACCCATATCACTGTAAATTCACCCCTATACCTTCTATTGTACCCCAACTGAGATGAAACTGTTCACCCTTTGTCACTGGTACTGTGTCACCCTGTTTTGGTTGTTTACTATGTCATTGGTGTCGTTTTTCATTTTTGTGATGTGGATGTGTTTGCAGCCCAATTAAATGCTTCAAAATCTCTTCATTTTCATAAAAATTGAGTACACATTGAAAATGGAAGAAAATTGAAGAAATTTGAGCTCGAGAGATGCAAGTCCATGAAATGCCAATAATCTCCTCTAATGGCACACCAAAAAGCAAAACAAAAATCAACTTTCTTAGATTTTGATGAAAATTTACATGTGAGCTGAGTTTTTCAATGCAAGTTTGCTAGTGCAAACAGGTTTTGGAAAAGGTCACCTCGACTCAACATTTTGAAAATCCCTACTAATGCACCAACTAGTGAAGGAACATGAAAAAGAAATAAGTGTTCTTAGCCTCTTAGGTACATTTTCATTTTTCGTACCAAATGGTAAAAGCATAGTTAAAAAGCTTGCCAAAAACTCACATGACTCACAAGTCAAATTATAGAATGAAATACTTTTGAACATGTGCAAGTCTGCGTTGTAGACTTTTTGGATGCGGTAGACTTGCAGATGCACAGAAAACATTCTAAAAAGATGAATTTTTCTCTTTGAAAGCTCATCTGACCCTCCCAAATTCCTCACATTACGTTTGCAGTCTTCTTTGAGTGATCAAAGTGATTGAAAGAGCATTTTTTTTCAGTTTTACAAGTTCAAAGTTAGTACAAAGAAAAGAAACAAATTATTTTATTCCAAGCATTTCTATAACCTGTTTTCGTACCTATATGCTTAATTTGCATGTTTAGGTATGTTTGTAATGCATTCAAACCAGAGTGTACTTATCAGAAGTTGGATGCTTCTTCAAAACCATTGTGAAACACGTTGAGAGGTAATCACTTCCAGTAGTTTCATATTCTATATTGCCAACAGATTTAGTGCTTTCTCCAGCCTTGTTCGAAACCATGTTTCAAGGTAAAAATATTCTAACATAGAAAATTAAGATGTTTGATACAATGTAAATGAATTCTGCAAGTTTATTCCTCATGGTTTATTTACCATAAGTTAAGAAAAAAATCATGGCGACTAATAAGGACAACTTATTAACAATGAGTTCAATTTTGTGATTGAAACAGATTCTGTACAGATTCAAATAATTAATTTCCATCAATAATTCTTCCTGCTGACTCTGCTAATCATATATTACAATAAACCTATATTCATGTCATTTTGAAGGTTCTAATGAAAGCATCAAGCGTGTTTTAATATGGGACTAGGCACAACCTTTTTGAGGTAATTCATCAACTAACAGTAGCAAAATGTTCCCATAATACCCATGCATGGTGAAACTCCAGATTAGAATGCATTTTGAAATTCTAATTCAAGCTATATGCTTGGAATGTCTCAACATCTCAACTTATGTCATGTAAAGTGTTGCCCTCTGTTCATTTCTTGCTAATGTTTATGTTTATTAATATCAAACTGAACAGCCATACATTGGTGCCTGTCTGTTGAAATGAATAACTTATTCTATAATTGTAAAATAAAATGACTGTTCCGTAGCTTGCACAATATTCATGCTTAAAGACTCTAAATTTTCGCAGTTAGACATAATAACATGCATATATATACCACTGTATTATTTTCAATTCCTACAATTCACACTTCTCAAGTTTTTGAAAGAGTTGCAATGTGATCTCAAATGTTTTTGAATATCTTCTTCTAACAATACAACCAAAATAACCTTTCATATAAAAAGATTATTCAACATCATGTCTTCAATATCATCAATCCAACCTACAACTTGAAAAGGAGAGAAAACCTTGAAAGTCACATAAAATGGCAAAGTCCTAACAAAATTATAGGCTCAACTTTCTGATGAAAAAAAGTAAGGAAACAAATAAAATGTATGTATATATCTAGTAGCTTTTAATCAGGAAGCTGATCCGGACACAAAAATATATAATGTGCTTCATAGTTCAAATACTCACGACTTGACAAAACTCCAAAGACCCAATTTTGACTTGGACTTGGTTACTTGGCAAAAACTCAGCAAAATTTGGGAAATAAAAAAATTCACTCACCAAGGCTAGCCAAAAATCTAGTGCAACTAATAACTCCCTACAAGATACAGTCTTTAAAACCTTGCAGAGAAAATATTAAACTGAACTATTTTCTGAAATTGCATACTAAAAAGCATTTAAACTTCCAGAGTGCACTTTAACAACCACCACATCAAGGAGAAAAGAAAAGGGGATTTCTGATAGCAGGTATTTTCAATATACAATGTGCTTAGATACTCATATGCTTTGGTGTTGAATTTTATAGCAGGAATTCTCCAATCCATAAGCTATCTGAATTAAATGCTTTGCCCCTCAATAACAATGTGAACAGAGAAATTCTTTGCAAAATTAGTTCAACTATAACTGTCCATCATGCCCAGATGATGCAAGTAATGTTAAATACTCTACAATGGCTCTACCCTCTTCTTCAACTTCAATATCATAATCTGCTAGTGGATCTCCAGTCAAGCTCTTTGCAATCTCTTCCTCCATCTCTTCATCTCGTTCTTCTAGGGGTATACTATTGATCTGATGCCCCCTGTCATCTTGCATCTGGTCTTGAAAACCAGAAGTGTTGTCTGGCTGGCTATCTTCATTACCAACTGAAATTCCCTCAGATGTACTTCCACCACTGGAGCCTCCAGCTTGATTTGGGAGCTCTCTAAGAAGGAACTCTATTGCACGTTCTTTGGTACCTGAGTTTGATAAAGCTTCGACCACTGACCCAACATCATAAATACATTTCAAATCAAATTAAAGCTAAATATATTATATAATTATAACATAAGCAATGGCACTCTTAAAGATTTTGAAGATAGTAGCTTTCAGTGATTTATCGAGTACCTCTGCTTCTTTCAAAACCCATTGATGCTATTTCTGCAATATCCTCTTCTTGTAAAGATTTTCTCCTCTTTCGTCTCCTGGAGTCCACAGAATGCTGCAGAATATCATGATATCACATTTTTCAATCAGATACAAGAAAGATAAAAAAAGAACTTTCTTGACAAGTGTCAGACCCTTTTCATATTTACAAAGTTCTACCTGCAAAACAGAGTTTGATGCAGGATCTGTTAATTCGTCCAAGGCTTTTTGCATGTCATTTTCATTCTTTCGAAGTGCTTCTGATGCTAGGGCTTTCTCATACCTTAAGCACCCCAAGAAATTGTCAGATCTATTTTTGTATTCATCAAATCTATTGACAACCCTATACATAATTTCTTTGTAAGAAAATATACTTTTAGATGTGCTCATTGGCCAATGTCCAGCAATAAAATAAAATTTGAAACTTGCAGCTTTCACTTACCCAAGTGAAGCAAGTCTGGAAAGAATTGTCATATCTACTGCCTTTCCCATTGGTGTCCTGCCATAAGATTTTTGCTCTCTGCCAGCCAGAAATCATTTTATAATCTCATCATATAATTAACCACACTGCAGAAATACAACCATGCTTCTGCCAAGTTCTTGGGTGCATTTTGAATCCCTAATGCCATGTCAATATGACATGACATTCCAACATTTATCCATTGACCACTAAGAGTTATAAGCCCCTAGACATAAAATTACTTAGATGAAAAGTTTGATATCCACCTGATCTCTTTATTTCTCAGTCTGTCTTCTTGTATTCTCTTATTAATTCTTTCTTTTTCTTCAATGGCAAACTCTACTGCACGCTGAACATTTTGACCAGACATTCTTAAAGCCCGTCTGGACTGTTGTTCTGTATAACCCATGCTCACAAGCTGTGCCAAAGCTTCATCTGAGATCTGAAGCTGTTCATAGGAATAGACAATTATATGATCAACCTTAGTTAACATAAAAGTTGGTGCAATTCATTGATATCTAAATCAAAAACAAGATTTACAGGGGATATTAACTTCAAAAGCTGCATAGTAAACTTCAAGAGCTCTACGGTCCACAAATAAAATGCATTTATAGATCAAATTGAATATCATTCACATGCCTTGTTGTATTTCTCTTGAGCCGCTTTCAGTGCCTTGTGTGATTCTTTAAATAATTCAGTATGGAATGCAACAATCCCTTCCAAAAGCTCCAGTCGTGTAAATCTGTCCGAAAACCATCACTGTGTAAGGGCATAAAAAATGTTGATTCCATGATATAATAAAAAAATGAAACAGAACAAACCCAAATCTTCAATAACAATTATTGGTCTTCACTCCCTGGCATGTATGGCATGTTCGGAAAGTATTTTCTTTTTATGAAAGAATACCAAAAAGATGAAAAACATAGCCTAGAACACTTTCAAATCAATTTCTGGTAAGGTCTATCTTCAATTTGTATTCAGAAGTTTGTACTAAACAATGCTTCCAAGATGTCTCACATAGCAAGTTCTGGACAAAATCCTCCTTGCAGAACCCTAGCTCTCTCCATATTGGCACCATAGCAACATTCAAGCCCTTTGCGAGCTTCTTTTAAGCGTCTTCCAGCCATAGACAAGCAGGATATGTCGCGCAGCATGAAATAACACCAAACTGTGTCTATTTGCAATAGAGGAACATTGTCCACCATCTAAGTACAAAGGACCAAGCAAATTTTCATGTAAGTGAAATAACTGAAACCTACAATTACAAACTATTTTGCTCAGAAAGGGCGGCATGATGACAAATACTCACCTCAAGTACTTTTTGATTACAAAGGGTAAATGCCTCCTGTAATAAAATGCAACAGTAATATGAGAAAAACAAATATTCACTGTCTCCATTTTGAGTGGCAGGGCCCATGAAAAGGCAAATTAAAACATGTAGCTAGCATGCACCATTGTTTAGAATTTTCTGCACTTCTTATTATTAATCTCCATAACTTTTTTCAGGCCATTTACTTGTTGGCCAAAATAACAAACAGAATCAGAATGAAGAAACCTATCCTGGCCATAACACAAACACAATCAGAAAGCAGAAATCCATTCTAGCCCTAACACAAACACAACCAGAAAGCAGAAACCTATCAAACAAGCTATACACACTGAAAGAAATACACTGGAGGGTTGGCAAGTAATATGGTTGTTTGTGAAATTGAAAAATTAATAGTTAAAAATACACTGGATACCTCTCCCATGGAAAGTATTTCAAGCGCCTCTTTATATTGTCCCTTTTCAATAAAATGTCGACCTTTTGCATGAAGCATTAGTCCCATCATAACAGCCCTGTTCAGGAAAAAGCATCCTTCAATTCAATATGGTTCACAAGCAGAAACTTATACAAGATTTTATGATTAGGAAGAAAAACATTAGTAAGGGACATTAATTGCACATGTACAACAAATATATTGTTCAAAAGAATGGCAGTGAAACTGACATTTGTATTGGTGCCAAGTACAATTAATTACACCATATATCACCACTTGGGTACCATAAGCAAAAGAAACAGTAAAATCCATCATAAGATAGTACCTTTGGTCAGTCTCAGAAACACCTGACATCTTTTCCCCATGCTGATTCTCAAGTTCGATGCTGAACTGATCAACTGGGAATGAATCATCGGTATGTCTCTTTGTCATAGCATCTACTGCAGCTCTGTACAACCCATAAGAATATATGTTTTTCAAGAAATCCAATGACAAAACATGATATCTAAATATCAAACTTGTACAAGCAAACACTTTATGAGTCTATGATAAACATATTTGAATTCCACATGTAGGAAATGTACAACTTTATCTTCCAACATGATATTCAATTGGTCCTAAATGTAGCAGTTAAGCTACGCAAGCTTGTCCACTTGGGACAGTATTATTAAATATGTATTTGATATTAAGGGAAATGCAGCCTAGCATGACAGTTATCAATATATTCATTTCTTGTAAGGTTCACTACTATAAGTCATCTCCAACATTCATTCATTATCATATTTAATCATTAAGAGCCAATTAAAATAAAAAGCTTCTTTTTACTTGATGAACACTTCTAGTCAAAATATTGGTGATCACCTTAATCGTGGTCAGTGTGTCCCACTCTAATATCACTGCAGACAGGATACAAGTTCTGGAGGTAAAAAATTAAGAGGATTGTAAAGAAAATGGTGCATCAATGGGAGAAGCTGGGAATTTGACAATGGAAGTTGGAAATTCTCCAGCATTTTGAGGATTATGTCTGGAGGTCTGTGTTCCACCTCATAACAGATTAGGATACACAAGTATCTAAGGTGCTACAAAGAGTTTGAAGACCCCACATGATTTGAGAGCTGCAATAGTGTTATTTTGAAAAGATACAGAGGTAAATCTTGTTGCCACACATATAGCATTAAGCATGAATGTATGCTGTATGTGGCAAATTAGCAACCACTCTGAAATCACCAACAAAGCTATTTAAGCTTTTGAAGACAATTTTTGAGACTTGGTCTCGATACTATTAGAAAGCTCTGCAAGTGGTTTGGGAATATAAAAGGATTGTTTAAATGGGATGACAGTAAATCTCTTCAGTTATGCCTATTTGCCCAACTCATGTTACTATGGCAGCGATTGGAAAACTGCTGCTTGAAGTTTTCCTCCTAATGGTGCAATTGTTGGAAACACTACAGCCACTTCCAAAGGAAATATAATAATCCAAGAGACGGCTGTGACAACAAGAATTCACATGTATAGAAAAGATAATGCTGATGAAGCTGGAGGATGAGAATCTAGTCAACAGTAATCTCAATAAAGATCTCTCCTCGTTGGAGTAAATCCGCTGCCTAGGCATATATTGAGGTTTAGAGCATTTCCTTTTCCCATGTTTGGCAACAGTTTTCAATCTCACGAATAAAGATCAGCATGGCTATAATGATTTTCAGAGGGTTAGTCTCTTTAGAAGATTGCATATTTTAGGACAACAGTTGTTTGCTCTCTGCTACACATCAGCGATAAATTTTGAAGTGGTCATATAGGGGAGAAAATTATATACTTCAAAGAACTTTAATAGTCTTTCCAGTGAATTAAAAAAGCATGCAAAATAAGTAATTGGTCAATATAAAGAAAGCAATTTAAGTTTCTAGATATGCAAGAAAGTTATTTGCTTTAAGATTTTAATTCTAATCCCAAACCAGGGAATTCTGAAATCCAAATTTAGTGCATCATACAGAATGGCCATGTTATGATGCGCATGTGAGCATTCATATTAGTAGCAAACTTATCCTCTCCAAGTTTGTGTTTCTTATTATTCTTTCTTGTACGTTTAGCCACTGTCAAATCCTTCTAAGTTGGATAAATTCAGTTTTTACTATTTCCCGTACAGTTGCAGAGAAAATGGAGGTTAAGGGGAATAATGAATAATCTGACAATGGAGGTTAAGGGGAATAATCAATAATCTGATAGTAGTAAAAGCAAATCATCTTTATTTCACTGTCCATGTTGCCATTTGCCATTAAAGTTTTGCCTAAACTTTTTGTTCATGTTTCTGGAAAACCAATTTAAGGCTTTGGACTTTGGTCAATGACTTCTCTGCAATCACACGTAATTTTATCATTTTACAGCTACTATTTTTAAAATACAAAATGGTTTCATGCTCTTAACTGGTCAGAAAAAAAGACTCGCCCTAAAGTTATTGATCTATTTCAACGATCAAAGGCATTGTGTTACACGAAATGCAAACTATCTATAAAGGCAATTTGTTTAAATTTTAAAATCAAAACGGTTTCAATCAAACAGTTAGATAAATAATTGCGAAGAGGACATCCGAACCCCACCCTCAACTTAATTTCCTCAAATGAGAAAAGCAGAATACAGTTTGTAAAGGTTATATTGAGCGATGCTTCTTAAACAGGTGTGTGAATTTAGTTTGCATCAATGTTCCACAATTAACATGAGTCATCACAAAGAGAAAAAGGATACTATCATTCAGGTAAGGCAATTCCAAAAATTTGATCAATCAACCACATGGAATGCTTTACATTATCTTACCAAATAAAAAGACTAAACTTAAAAATAGAATATTTGCAAGAGAATATTAAGAGCTGAGCTATAGCGAACCAATCAATTATGATTTGACGAGGGAGGAGGAGGTCACATACTTGATGCGAGCAAGGCGGGTCTGAGTGGTAAGCTCATCATTGATTGCTTTTCCCTGATCCACTGCAACTTTGCTGATTAATATTTTGGAATTGCACTTGAAACCAACGTTGCGGAGGATTGTATCCGCCAACTCGTGCTTGAGAATTCTACCAGCGCAGATTACATTGAGAGAGTCGGGGGAACAATTTGATCTCTTGCCCAACTCAGCTCTGAGCATAGATACCGTCCACTTGTCCAAATCCACTTGAATTGTTCCTGACCATAATCCGCCCACCTTCACCTTTGCGCCCTCTCCTCCTTCTCCCTCTCTTTCCATCGTCAGTTCGATTCCCTTCTCTTAACACAAGCAAAACTGAATTTCAATCCAAAAACCTTAAAAATGGAGCTAGCGAGTGCTTGCAATTTAGCCGTCCAAGCACAAAATCGACTCTCGCAATTTAATGGATAATTCCAAGCGAACTGCTGTCTTAGGTTTTCCAATCGCTTTCATACAAAAGATTGCCTATCGTTTTATATTGAAAGCTCTTCTGTTTTCTCTTTTCCTGATCAGAGCTATGTGTGGCCGACCCGTTTAATTGTGCTTTGTGGTACCCTGTTCATTGGTCAAATGGTCTCTTATCGTCACTTAAGACAAGAGTAGGATGGTGTAGACATCACATGTTTAAATGAATGAACAAGTTGATTACCTATTGTTGAACATCGTTTCGGTGGAGACTTGAGAAACCAGAAAAGTAATACATAGAGAAAATTCAAGGAAATTGGATTTTTTTTTCCTTATGTGGTAGGGGTGTCCTTGTGTCCCTGTCACTGAGTCTAGCGATCCAGCAGCCCATACCTTGGGTATCTGGGCGAGCTAGGGCGAGACTAGCCCCCTGTGGGTGGACACCATAGCTTGCATACAGAGCCATCGATCAACCGTGAGAGTGGGGGGTTGAACCCGAGACCTATCAATTATCTTAACATAAGGGACTAAGACCCGCCCCTCGTCTCTATTAAGATGTTATTCAATTATCCTTTGTTTTACACAATTCAATTGGTGCACTGAAAGGAATTGAGTTTTGACAATAATTCCTACGAGCATATGCATAATTAAAGATTGTTGTTTTCAATTATTTGTACACATTTGCATGGGTTGACCTAGGAGAACATGTATGCTTGTGACATAGCAATACTTCTACCAAAGTATTTATAATCATTGCTAGTCCATTATATATTAGAAGACACATAGGAAGCTAAGGCAAATTAGATAAAGTAAAAGGAAAAATTCTACCAATACTATGTACAAGTTTGTGGATACAAGACAAATTCATGACTATGGATTTGTCCTTGGGCTTTGATGTCCTTGCATAGTCATAAAGAATAATTATGATTTAGAGGTGAAAACATGTCAATGATATGTTGTTCCAAATCTTGAAATATATTAGATTGTGTCTTCATCAATATTTTGACATTCTTTGGTTTTTGAGCCAAGTAACATTATTTCTATTTATATTTCTCACATTTTAGTAATTGGGACAACAATTAAAGCCTAGCTAATAATATTTAGTTGAGGCTAATTATTCTTATGTGTATACATTTTGTTGGATTTGCCTAGACTAAATCTAATGAAAGTTTCTTTTCCTCTACATTTTGGAGAACTTGATCGATCTTGCACAACCTATTTTTCCTCTAGGGTTTTTAGATATGTTCTTTTTTGGTTTACAATTTAATTTCAAATATGATCTTTCCCTTTGCATTAGTGGGATTCATTGATCTATATTTCTTTTAGAATTGGTGTGCATATTCACATGTCCCACCTTTTACCCACCCTATTCTCCCAATAGATTAGTTTTAGGGTTTCTATTTTACACATTTTAAAATATGATTATGATTGACATTTTTCTTTTAAATTAATTGTACCTCTCTTTGATACCATAAATTTGCTCTTTTTTTGGGTTTTGTGCCTTTATTGCTTATTATTGCATAGCCTACATCCTTGGATAAACCATTGTGTTTAACATCATAGATTCTCATGGTCTTTTATCCTTGGCATCTATTCATGCTTCCGTCACTAATTTTGACATGTTTATACAAGTAGTGTGTGATCCCATTGTTCTTAGCTCACTAATGACATTTTTTTCATATAAATAGGATCACTTTGTCTATGGAAGTGTTTTTGATTATAGGAAAAGTAGGTTTTGAAGGGACCCAAAAACCCTTTACAAAAAAGACCACTGCTTTTAAAGATAATCAAAACAAATAAAGAAGCTACCCATCAACAAAAAAACCAACGAACAACAAGCCAAAAAATAGGATAGAACCAACAAGCAATTACAGATTTTTTAGAATGTTAGTAGCTTCCAAATCACTAGCTATAATCTTCTCGTGCATTTCCATGACCTCGACAACCTCCTTTGCAAGAACCCCCAAATTATTCTTGGTTTTATTGCGCGTATGAGTGCAAGGGCCCTTCTCACTATCCCCTTCTTTTGGATCTTTGGGGAGATCCACCAAACCAGCAACAACATCTTTCACACCTAAAGAATCTCCTTTCCACAACCTAGCTTTCTCGTTGAGAATTGGAGACCCTCAACTTCATTATGGAGAGCCAACTTACTTTAACCACCGTTTTTAGGTTCTCATAAGCTCTAGCCATTTTATCCTCCAAGATCGAGATTCTGAATTCAAAATCTCTTCCCAGCTTCAGTATTTCATCTGTCACAATCTTCAAAATATCAAACAACTGGTTCACTTGATCTTGAACAGAAGATCCCTGGGGATTAGGAGTAACCCCAACATTGTTAACCAAAGAACAAACCTTAACATTAGTTAGGTTTAGTTCATTAAACATCCACTTGAACATTCTAAAAAAAAATAGAGAACCATCTCTCGCCATCCCTAGCACATTTGGAAAATCCTCCCTACTGCAATTAAGAGTTTCCCTGTCATCAACCAAATCCTTAGGACCAACTTGATTATCCTGCTCATTCTACAAAACGTCCTTGCCTTTGTTACCACCATCAGGAACTTTTATTTTGTGTGTAAACCTCTCCACCTTAGCATCCTCATGAGTACCTAGCTCCTTATCCTTCTTAGGGCCTTCATTAACAGATTGTTGGGACTCAACATTGGGAGTTTCATCAAGTTCAACACTAACAATACTCTTCTTCCGGTCACCAGAATGTGCCTTTCCCTTAGCCTTCTTCATAATACTCCCTTCCTGCAAACACATCTTCCTCTTCTGGTCCGAGACAGGGGACTCCACATCCTCATTTGCTTCAACATCCTCCTCCACCTTCCTCTTACCCGGGGTAAGACCATCACCCTTCACCTTCAACTTCTTAATATAGCAAGTGTCAAAAACTTGCCTAATTTAACCTTCTGGGTTTTAGTGAAATCTTCAGGAACCTCCGCCTCCTCACTACTAGTCATAGACTCATCTGACTTAGAGGGCTTAGAAATTTTAGCCTTCTTTTTACGCTTAACATAAAACTCCTCAAGAGGGTTCGAGAGGACCTCCATAGAGGCTTCCAACCCAACAACATACTCCTTAGAACTAGAATTCGTATCAAAACCAATATCATAACTAGAACTAGACTGCTTAGGGCTTCCTTCAATTATTTTCTTGGGTTCATTAGGAATTGAATAGGACTTGGCATAATCCATAATGAGAAGAATTAAGCCCTTGTGGAGGATAGGGTTCTTAGGATTTCTTTTGTTGTCTTTTATACCATTCTCAAGGGAGGCTAACAGATAATAGGGGAAAGAAACCCTCTTCTTATGCCTAAAATAATTTAATAGAACAAAATGATAACCGACAAGAACAAAGAAGCAGCTGTCCAGAGTAATATACCTCATAATTTCAACCACCCCAAATAGCCTTGATAGAGCTACGAGTAAAGCCCCCACACTTCGCCTTCTCCAACTGACTCCTTTCATTACCCTTAAAAAAGATCGCCATGGCAACATTAGACTCTTTTTGTCCCTGTAAACCTTCCTACCCTCTGTGGCCATACTAGTAATGTTACCAATGAATTCTTTAGTAATATTGAATTTCATACCAAACACGCTAGGGACTCTGTTTTGCCATCCTTTGACAAAAGCCTGTGAAACCACCGGGTCGAAGCCATGAATTCTTTCAATGTAGGGAGTGATACCCCCTGTCTCCAGCAACCCCCATATATTCTAGTTACTTTTCGAAGAGTCATAGGAAATTGGCTCAATACGATTCCTCTCACCTCCCATGGTGACCGCAAAACAGAGCCACAATAACTTCAAGTATTTGCAGAGGATACAAAATAGAAGAAGCGTTGAGAAGGAATAAGCATAGCAAACACCCACAATCCGTTTGGAAGTACCAAAATGATTGGAGGTAATAATAATTTCCCTAAATGAAAGTCTTTAAGGACCTCAACCACATCATTAAAATGCAAGGAATTGCCCCCTAAGAAATCACACTTCAATTTGAAATTCCGCATGAGAATCAACATGTGATTTAAAATAATCATGAAGGGAACCCCTTCCCTAAATGGCTTGCAAATCATGATTGACAATAGATTGGATGTCGATGGGGGAGGGGATCAATCCTATCCCATACTTTATACTCATGAACCCCATAATTTGCAAACTTATTTGCAAGGCAATTACCCTCATGATAATTGTGAGATATGAAACATTGCTCAAAGGAATTTAAAATTGCCAAAGCATCAAGAATAATAGGTTCTATAGACCAAGGAGGGGTAGTCTTTTTAAGGTGATTGATAACATTTAAGGAATCACCCTCAATCCAAACCTTGTTGAAGCCTTTAGATTGAGCCATCTTCAGACCATGGTAGGCAGTTGATGCTTTCGTGAAGTGGTTTGTGTCTATGGAAGTGTTGATTCATCACATATGTTCATTTTCTTCATTTAGTGATTGAATTGTCATTACCCTTCCCTATTAGATACTATTAATTTACTCCATGATTATCATGTATGTTGCATACTTTTTTGAGGGAGAGTGATAGCAGTATGTACTTTACCTTTGAGCATCTCTTCTTTATATGATTTATTTTGTGATACATCTATTGTGAAGGATACATATCATGTATTTGAACCTTCTATTTCTAACTAGATGCAAAATTTTATATTGAAGATACATGTCATATGGCTTATGATTCTTTATGTTTCTTATCTTGAACTAAGCCTAGTTCTATTCCTACTTTTCATGCCTTAGTTATCCCACTGACCCACCCTACATCTAGACATGCACATTTGGCATATGATACACATGCTTATTCTATTTCCTTTACAGTGAGTTACCACCTCCACATGTGATTCAAGAGTATACACCTTTATATATTGTGGTTAGGTATGCCTATAATGTCACTAATGATTACTCCTAACTTTCTCATTTCCCATGCTTATCTTGAGGATAATTATGGTTTATTAGATTTTGAAACAAATCCAAGTCTTACCAAACAAGAGAAAAACAATGGCTATCATGTTTCTTTGTTTAGTGATTTTGATTTATGCTACATCACCTTTAGATTCTCACATAGATGCTCACTCTTATCAAGGCGATGCCTCTCATGGATCCAAATCTATGCACTATCATGAGAAACATTGACCATCATCTAAGTTGACTAGTTATTATGGCAAAGGATTCAATATTTTGCAAAAGCTTGGTTCTAATGGAAAAAAACTAGGTTTGAATTAATAGGGTATTCATAAACCTATTAAAATCCTTGAGAAGAATGAGATTGAGGGAATGGGTTATTCACGCGTCATTAGTCTTGAAACTAATTTACCCTTAGTCTATCTTGATTTATTTTATGATAGTTTTATGGATACTTTTCCTCCTTTAGACAATTCAGCAAATAATGAAGCTTTAGTTGAATACTTTGGTGTATATGATGACTTACCTAGATACTATAAAGAATACATTTTTTCCCTATTGTTTAAAAGTTTGTACATACTTTGGGGAAGATACTCCATCTATAGATAGTGATCTTGATATTTTATCCACTCAACCATTTGTTAAGGATTGTAACACATACTTATAGTTGGTGTCACACAACTTAGAGATGTAAAACAATGAAGAAAATATCATAAAATTGGGTGATTGTTTAGGCCAATGTGAACAATGGACCATGACAATATTAGTTAAGGAATTTATAGATATTTTTGCATGGTCATACAAGGACATATTGGACAATTGATCTCAATAATGTGATGCATAACACTATCTTAGAGATCAATGCTAAACCTATTAAATAAAAGATTAGGAAGATGCATCATAATGTTGCTTTAATGATTAAAGAAGAATTACAAAATATTATTAAGGCTAGATTTATAAGATCAATTGATTACTTGCCTTGGATCTCTAATATGGTATTGTAGCATCGTCAATTGTCACCCTTGAGAATTTCATACTATGTTTTGTCCCCCCCTAAATTATTGGACCTAATTAGCTCCTAATTCCCTAAATTATGCATGTTGGGGCCTATTTTTATCGTTTTTCAACATATTGTAAGCATTGAACAAATGCATCCAACTATTATTTTTCCCTCGACACTTAATGTCCTAGAGAATAGGGCTAGGACCCATTCACCCTAGGGGGAATGGGTCCCCCTATTTTGTCGAGGACCAATTTGGACATGTCAGAGTTGCCATTTTAACATTTAAAACCCAACTTGAAAAGGTCGGCCATCAAAATCTAATTTTTGAGAAATTGGATAAATGCCTATAAATACCTAGTCTTCTAACCATTTGAAACTAGAAAGAAGAAAGAACTTATGAGCAAGAACTATAGTCAAGAGAAACATTTCAGAGCTTTATTGCAACAATTCAAGTTCCAACATCATGTCAAATTCTATTTGAGTTTATGTGTGTTCATGTTGTCATTGTTTTGTGAAGGCTAACACTTTTGTTGGTCTCCAAAGTAATTTCAAGCAAATCAAGCAAGCAAAATCCAAGACCCTTAGGTGATGTGTATGACTTCAGTCCTTCAAGGAAGCCATTGAAGGGTGGTGAGTTGCATCACTTTGTGATTTCATCATTCCTTCCTATCCATTATCATTTTCGTTGGCATTGCCATTGTGGAAGTGGAAACACTTACATGGGGTTTGATTGAGGCAAGCCCCCTTAAATGGCCCAACATTTTCCCTCTCTTTGAATGTGAAAATCTTAGGTTTGAAGAGGATTAAAGGAAGCTTGAAAAAAATTAGTTCATGGTTGCATTTGAAGCCCTACACCTTGTCAACTCACGAAAACTCACCTACAAAATTATCCGATAGTGATTTGACAACTTTGCAAGTGGGAATGAAAATCTCAAATCTGTCACCAAAGGACCTCAAAAACAAAGTAGGAGAGGCATACAAGGAATTATATGCCCCATGGTGAATGATTCCTCCTAATCACACTAAAACCAATTTTTTTGGGTAGGTACACAGTCCTTTGCACTTCCAAACCTACCTGCAAACTGTCACTTTAGTTTGTGCATTGTCGGGATCTTACATTTTTCAAATTAGGGTACATAGTCGAGTATGGTTAATCATAACAAATCAATTCATTTCATTTCTAAGGCTCAAAAGGATCAAATCCAGGTCTGATTGACTCACCTTGATGGTTGAAAGTCAATCAAAACACCTCGTGGATTTGCATCCTAATGTACCTTTGAAAAAGGAGCAAAAAGCAATCCTAGGTTTAGGCATTAAACTTAGGGTTCCCTTTTCCTTATGTTACATTTTGGTGAACCTGGCATTTTGACATCATAAACCTTATGAAATTAGAAGCCTTTCAAACCCTAAATCTAGGTTTTACATTGCATTGTCTTACATTGTTCATTTAAGGTTTCATTTTTGCATCATAAAAGATCATAAAAATTCAAAAAAATTACATTCCATATTGCATAATAGGTTGTAGTAGGATTAATTTTAAGCATTTGAAATCAAATATGCATTCAAATTACATTCATTAAGTCATTAAGATCTAAAATTGTTCATTGCATCAGTCTAGGCATCTTTCATTTAGGTCAAAAAAGTGAAAAATTGTATTGTTTTGTTTCAAATCACCATTCTCAGAATTTTGCATCTTGGAATTAGTCAATTATTGCATCTTAGATCTGAAAATTGCATTCAACATTATCATTTATTGTTCAAGCATTTTCAACATTGTTGCACACTTGCATTTTCAATCTCACAATCATAAATTGACCAAAATCAAGAAAAAATTTCATTGTCAAACCTATTTGCACACATAAGCATAACCTATAGGGAATCTAATAAACTTTCAATTTTTCATTTTTTTGAACCCCTTTTAGGGCCTCAAATGCCCTAGGGCGCCTCTATCCTGCTACAGGTGGCTTAAAAAACTTTTGCACAAGTCTTTGTCTCTATATTCTTTATTTGATTCTGCTTGCAAATATTTGGTTTGAAATTTTGGAAAAGTGTTATTGCATGTTAAAGAAAGTTGTCATTGTGTTTCATTTGTTGCAAATTTATGAAAAATTGTTGCATTTCAGTATTGAAGATAATCAGATATGTAGGACAATTGTTTACATTTTATGAAACATTGCATAACTTGGATAGATTAGTTTCTTTTTTGCAAAACTCAAAACCCTAAGTTCTTCCAACACATTACACAATCTATAAACTTACAAAACAACAACAAAATTAATTCTAAATATGGGTTTGCAAGCTATCACACAGTTAGTTCCTATCATTAGTGCCTTTGAAACTAAAATCTTAGAAAAAGCCCTAATAGGACTTCGATGCCCTAGGTCATTCTAGTCCTCCAAAAACTTGCCTGAGATCTCCAAAACATATTAATATCTATTGTTAGTTTGCATATCTGTAACCTAGTTTTCAGATTTGTGCTTGCATGAAGTCTATTAGTTTGTTTTCAATTCTAGTTTGCCTCAACATGCCTAAACCTAGATTGCAATTGAAATTTAATGGTTCAACTTGGGGAAAGCATAGTAAACTAATCACGTTAGATCTCTTTCCACAATCATATTGTATATTTACCAATCCCTTTAGTTGTGATGGATTTTACATGTTAGATGATTCCCTTGGAGACTTCAACTCACCTAGATCATCCATTAAAGCTTCTAACATTCCAACAAATGCAATAATTGATACTCATGATAATTCTCATAATATCCCTCCTAATTGTGAGAGTATCTTAACGCAAGAATGAAATCATTGACACATTTCTTAATATCACTTTGCCTAATCTTCATTCACCTCCCAAAATCTTCCCTACTTGTGAGAATACTTTGGTGCAAGAGGATACAATCATGGACCATCACGCCAATCATAGTTATTCTTCTCTCGATACCTTACTTGTGAAGAAGGTATCGTGGTGTTAGAGGATCCAATCATTGACTGTCATGAGAATCTTGATTGTCTCTCAGCTCCCAATACTTCTCCTACTTAGGAAGATATTGTGGCATAGGAGGATGAAATCATTGATGCATTTCTTTTAAAAAATAGTAAGATGGGTGGCATAGATGAAGATGCTAAGTTGACATTATATCCCCCCTCAATAGAAGGTCATCAACAAGTAGATAACTCAATTGAGGTTATGAATGCACAAATGACAATTGGATCTTCTTTAATTAGTGGACCTTGTAAGTCACCTCTCATTATAGAACCACCTAAACCCCCTGACCATATCTTGAACTTTGCAAGGCAACTCACTAGTAATCATGTGTCGCAACAACCAAGTTATCACACATTTTCTCACACATATAACATTCCTCAGGATAGTGGTAAAGAGCATGATATTGTTGAGCAACTTCATCGTACTCCAAATCTCCCTTTGGGATATGATTCACACGATCTACATACAATAGGATGCTCCAAGAGGTTTTGCAGAAGACTGATGCCCCATCTTCTGTTAGACCGAACGATGTAGCCACCTTATTTGATTGTATGCAAGTGACAGTTGAATATTACATCCCCTCAACATGAATTACCCTCACTTGAGATTGAAAATAAACATGAGTCCCTAATGATAAAGGTTATCATTAATGAAACTAGAGTTAGGCGTACTCTCATAGACAATGAAGCGAGTCTTAATGTTTGTAGCATTGACCTCCTAGATAAAATTGGCGTGGACAAGAATCTTATAGAACCTAATGATGCTAATATTTTTGGCTTTGACAGTGTTAATAAGCAATCATTAGGAATGATCACACTACCCATTGAGGTTGGACCCATGGTTTTTCCTACCCTTGTCCATATCATGCCAGGACCTCTTTTATACAATCTACTCCTAGGTAGATTGTGGATTCATGCCATGAAGAGAGTCTTCTTTACTCTTCACTGTGAGATGAAGTATGAATATAATAACAAGATATACACGGTTAAATAGATGAACAAATTTATAATTCACAAGTTCAACATGATCATAACACTTCCATCTCTCTTAATACTTTGATTCCAACTTTAAAGGTAGAACCTATACATGTTGATGGTAATCCTAATTGTATTTCACCTACAACAAAACTCTTACACGATGATTGGGGGTCGTTAGATTTTACACCTTGTTTTAAATGGGAGCCTGCAATCTCTCCATCAAATTCCAAAGATTCAAATACAAATGATTCATCTTCAAACACATGTTTTTGGGGATTATTAGGGTTCATTAGATTTTACACTCTCCTTTATGGGAGAATATGGGAGAGTACAAAATCTCACAATCTAAACCAGAATAGTCTTGTGTTTCATTTGCTCAACTTGGTTCTCCATCAACAACATCACCACATGGTGGTGATGGGGGCTCTTTAGCTCCCATCCCTCATGAGAGGAGGATGCTTAACTTTAAAAAACTTAAAAATGATTTACATGCTCGAGAAGAAGCCAATTCTTCTCAGAAGCATGTAGATAAAATCTCTTCATCTAAGTTGGAAGCATGCTATGGTCTTGGATACAAAATTCTTTCTAAACATGGATGCAATGAAAACATGAAACAAAATGGTAGGGATCAAGAGAAGTCTATACTGTAAATTTCCAAGCAGGGTCTAGGTTATCAACCTTCATCTTCATCTTCATCTAATGCTTTATCATCTACTATATGTATGACATCTTGTGATAAGAAAGCAAGTTTTCCTTCACAAGAGAAATAAATGTTCCCTTCTATTGATCAAGAGAATATCTTGTCTAGGCTTCTCAAAGCTTGCTTGATACTCTTCCTCCAAGAACACGAAAGAAATTCTACAACAAAATCTCATTTTGTGCATATCATCGAGTGCATGGTCATTCTACCAATGAATGGAAGGTCTCGAGTAATAAAATACAACTTAAGGATTTTGGTGCTCTTCCTTTTGTTGATGCACCTAATTCCTCTAATCGATAATCATCTTCATCCTATCGTGTTACTCATCACTATGTGGCATTTGTAGCTTTATGTGTTTTTCTCATTGCCATTCATGGTGGTACAATGTTAGGTGCAACCATATTTTTCTTGGCAACAACATGATAGTCCTTGGTGTGGTTGTCCATGTCTCCATGCTTGGGGGCAAGGATAACTAGTTTTGGGGAGGTGTGCATTATTTTTAAGGATCCCCCTTCTCCTCTTTCTCCTTAAAATACCAACATAGCAAGTATGTTGACATTTTAAGCGGGGTATATATTACCCCTATCCATTTTGTCTTGTGATATTTGACCTATTGACATACCCCCTTTGAGGGCGGTGTTTGTAATGCCCCTTGAGGCGTGGTTATCAATTTGTCCCCCGTGATGTTAAACTTTATGCACCCCCTAAGGTGAGTTTTTTTCGTCCCTCAAGATGTTAAACCTTGTGCACCCCTTGAGGTGAGTTTTTTTTCGTCCCTCGAGACGTTAAACTTTATGCACCCCCCAAGGTGAGTTTTTGCAAGATAGTTCATGGATTTAGAATAATGGAGCTTGTTGGGTCATGAACTTGAGCACTCCCTTTTAACATGGTCACCTAGCATAACACACCTTGTTTTCCAATGGATCCATGTGTTTCATGAGTGATGTGGCATAACACAACTTTCTAGTCCTCATGAGAGCTAACATTTATTCGATGGATGACGTTTGGTATTTGAGACAATTTAAGACTGAGGTTTCTTTGCCTTACCAACTAAAACCTTTTTAAGTACTAACCTTGTGTTTTGTTGCATGTCTTTTGTGGTTCTTCTTCGTGTTTACATCATGTTTGTTTTTATTTCGTCATCATATTTATGTTCCATCATGTCATGTTTTTTCATCGTGCATGCTTCATGTTTTATGACATGTATGTTTGTGTATGTTTTCTTGCTACATTTCATTTCATAAATGTAGATGTCCCTTTTTGTGCTTATGTTTTCTTGCCATGGGATCTTGAATCCCGGGGGCTTGCGCATCCCCCTAGATCCTTAGTTATCCTATCTCTTCAACATTTGGACAATTGGACCCATCTTGACACAAATTTTCTACTTTAGTGTGAGTATGAGCATAAGTTCATACTCTCACTAAAGTGGGGGATAAATGTAGTGTTTAAATTGTCACCCTTGACAATTTAACACTATGTTTTGTCTCCCCTAAATTATTGGACCTAATCAAGCTCCTAATTCCCTAAATTATGCATTATGGGGCATATTTTTTACTGTTTTTCAATAGATTGCAAGCATTGAACAAATGCATCCAACTATTATTTTTCCCCTGACACTTAATATCCTGGAGAATAAGGCCACGACCTATTCTCTCTAGGGTGAATGGGTTATGCTATCTCATTGAGGACCAATTTTGGACATGTCAGAGTGGCCATTTTAACATTCAAAACCCAACTTGCAAAGGTCGGCTATCATGATCTAATTTTCAGGAAATTGGATAAATTCCTATAAATACCTAGTCTTCTCACCATTTGAGACTAGAAGGAAGCAAGAATGAGAACTTATGAGCAAGAACTATAGCTATGATCAAGTCAAGAGAAACGTTTCAGAGCTTTATTGTAGAAATTCAAGATCCAACATCATGTCAAATTATTTGCGAGTTTATGTGTGTTCATGTTATCATTGTTTTGTGAAGGCTAACACTTTTGTAGGTCTCTAAAGCAATTTCAAGCAAATCAAGCAAGAAAAATCCAAGATCTTGAGGTGATGTGTATGAATTCAGTCCTTCAAGGAAGCCATTGAAGGGTGGTGAGTTGCAACACTTTATGATTTCATCATTCCTTCCTATCCATTATCATTTTTAATCATTGACATTGCCATTATGGAAGCAGAAACACTTACACGGGGTTTGATTGAGGCATGCCCCTTAATGACCCAACATTTTCCGTCTCTTTGAATGCGTAGATCTTAGGTTTGAAGATGATTAAAGGAAGCTTGAAAACAAATTGTTCATTGTTGCATTTGAAGCTCTACACTTTTTCAACTCACAAAAACTCACCTACAAAATTATTTGATAGTGATCCAACAACTTTGTAAGTAGAAACAAAAGTCTCAGATTTGTCACCAGAGGACCTAAAAAACAAAGCAAGAGAGGCATACAAGGACTTATACGTCCTAGGGAGAATGAGTCCTATTCACATTGAAACCATTTTTTCTGGGTAGGTATACAGTCCTTTGCACTTCCCAGATCTGCCTGCAAATTGTTGTTTCAATCTGTGCATTGTGGGGATCTTACATTTTTCATATTAAGGCACATAGTTGAGTTTGGTTAATCATAGCAAATCAGTTCATTTTATTTCTAAGGCTCAAAAGGATCAAATCCAGGTTTGATTGACTCACCTTGATGGTTGAAAGTCAATCAAAACACCTTGTGGATTTGCATCCTAATGTACCTTTGAAAAAGGAGGAAAAAGCAATCCTAGGTTTATACATTAAGTTCTTAGGGTTCCCTTTTTCTTATGTTACAGGTACTCGCCACAAAACTTGATGGTTGTATCCAAATTTATACCAACTTTAGGGGTTTGATGAAGCATATCCTAAGGATGAATTTCCTCTTCCTAATATTGATATGATTGTAGATTAAACTATTGGATGGATTAATATTTATGGACATTTTTTGGATATAATCAAATCATGATTAATTTTTAAGATGAAACAACACTAATTTTACCGCACCTTGGAGAATAGTTTGCTATGTTTTCATGCATTTTTGAGAATGGTGGATAATTAACTCATGTTAATTAAATAATATGGAATTATCTAATTAAATGATGATATATTAAGGATTAATGGTAATAATAGGATGATAATGAATATTAATAATGATATTAATGATGATTATTAGTGAAGAATAACGATAATATAAGTGGAATTATTTTTCGTGTCTACAATTATGTTATAATTTATTGGATTATAAGGCATGATATGCATCTTTGGAAAATTATGCTTGGTTGTCATTTTTTCATTGTAAAAACCTACACATTATAGGATTCATGATGAGAATTGTTATCATAAAATAATATCTATTGAAACACATTTTGAAAGCCAATATTTGATGTTGTGTTGCACATTGGATGATGTTGATTTTCCTAAGTTTGATCTAAAATTCATCCCCTAAAGTTGATAAAAGGACAAGCTGTTGTGGACTAGTTTTTTGCAACACCTTCCCCTACCACTAGATACATTAATCCTTGATGAGGATATTTTAAGTGTTGATATGTCTTCCCTTTGGACCATGTTTTTTGATGATTCTAGATGCATGTTTGGTTAAAGGGTGGGGGTGAGTTTAATCCCTCCTTTGGGTGACCTCATACCATTATCATTTTGACATGATTTTCCATTTACTAATAATGTGGTTGAGTATGAGCATAGATTGTTGGGTTGCAACCTACCATGAAAAGTCCAAACTAGTTGCTAGATAAATAATAAAGAACTATAAAGCTTATGAAGAAAAAATAACACATCATGAACTAGCCTTGCAACTACTTGCGTATTTAGATGCTATCCCATAGAAATATAATCAACATATTTATGCAATGGTTATTGTTGCTTCCATGATGGGCATAGAAGATGGTATTCCTTATCTTACTTTGGTTATACATGTATTAAAGAAACCCACTTTTCATGATAATTTTTTTATGGTTGCTATACCCACTATAAAGGATTGGTTCCATGACATTTACATTTATCTAGACTTAGGCGCCTTTCTACCCTAATATTCTAAGAATATTTATATTTGTCTTAAAAAATATATTTTTAAATATCAATTCATTATGGAGTCGCTTTATTAATTAGGCTTTAATGATTTATTGCTTCAATGTCTTAATGATATAGATAAGGATATTGCTCTTCAAGAGGGTCATGTGGGAATATTGAAAGGAAGCTAAGTTGTAGAAACACTTCATATATGCTAATCTAAGATGAGAGATGAATAGAAATACAATCTAAAATAATTTGTAGGAAAGAAACAACATAATAAAATCATTCACCATATCACAGTGGTATACCTTAAAAAACCTTCTCAATAAGAATCCTAACTTCCAAAATTTGCGGCAATGTATCAATCAACAATAATATTGATTACAATATGATTCATTTAGGGAGCCTTTATAGGAGACAACACCAAGAATCAGATTTGGAGTAGTATTGACACCATAACAATACCTAAAAAATACACTATGCAAACTCCATCCCAAGCACTTAAAAGTAGAGAAACCAATACATGAATTATAAAAGCATGAAATAATACAAACCAAAAGTGGTGCCCAAATCCCAAGAAAAGTCCTACAAGAATATGTTATAACATACCATAGTTATCCTCCCAACTTGCATGCTCCAACTTGTCTTAGTGAAATCCTCCAAAGATAATTTATGATAGTCATAATGACATGTCATATGTTGGAAGATGTTTGTGGTCAATATGTGTAACTCTATCTTACACCTCTCTTATCTGTCATAGATGCTCTTACATACTTTATATAGGGGCTTCAAGTTTAGATGCCATTGTTTTTGATCTAGAAACTTGGATAAAACTTGTTTTTGTAATTTTTAAGGAAAAAAATATCTCTATAATATATAATTTGCATTTTAAGATTAGCATGGGAGGCATAGACACTTTTCTTAACACATATGTGGAGGGCATGTTAGTGTAAAACCTCTAGAACAAAAAATATTATGAATGGGCTATTATTGGAGCAAAATGGGAAAGATTCATACAGTTTAACCCAAAATGCTTTACATGCCAAAAGCATAGTAATTTGAAAGATGGACCAACCCACGAGTTTCACCCCATACATTATCATGACCATTCTCTAAATGAGGGATAGTCTTGTTGGGTAAGATTGCTTTGAACTCTTTGTACAACATACATTTATTATTATTAAAATATATTATCTTACAAAATGTGTTTAAGTAATACAATTGAAGGCCACCTTGACTGTTGATATCTACAATTTTATAATGGATAATATTACTTCTAGATTTTTTTCCATCTAGTATTGTGACAAATAACGAAACATAATTTAAAAATAAGAGATAAATATATTTAGAATGATTTCACATACTATAGAAGTTTTCAACACTAAACTATCCATAAGATAATAGACAAGCTGAGGCATTTGATAAAACAATTGAATTTTTTTTGAAAATTGTGGATAAACATGGTACTAATTGATATACACAAGTTTTTCTTCTATTATGGGACACATATCATCAAAGATATTCAATTTTGTTTCTAGCTTTGATTATTTAGTGTTTTTTCCATCAAATTTTTGGATCACACTCTGTGATCCATCATTAGGATGAATGAGAGCAAGGAAGAGAAAATTGAACATGGAGTGTGATTTGAAACTTTGATGAAAAAAACACTAACATAATCAAAGCCAAAAAAAAATTGAACAACATGATGGATTGTGGAAACTTGATAGCTTTAATCATCAAAGCTATTCATCATCTTGATGATGGGTCATGGAGTGTGATTCAAAACATTGATGATAAAGACTCATATATAGTTGAAGAAAAAATAAATCTAATCAACACACAATCTTATTAGGTTAGTACCTTATTATTTGGCTTATGATATGGAGGCCATAATGCCTCTTGAGCTTGATATTTCATCAATTTGTGTTTCCTTCATGAAACGATTGATGATTATACATATCAAGAACATATTCTACAAGAACCTAAGATTCTTGATGAGAGTGAATACATTAGATAACTTACACATATACCTAAGAAAATTAAGAAATATATAACAAAGGTATAATTCAACAAGAGTTTCAAATTGAAGACTTTTCCTTTCATGAGAGTCTGAGTAATCTAAATTTGATAAGGATGAGTTTAGAGGCAAGTTTCAATTTGCTCATCACCACTTCCTGGTATGATTGTAGTGCATTTGGTGGAGTGTATTTGTGTTGATATGATATGTTGGATTTCCTTTCAACATAAAGCCTCCATGATTGCAAAATATTGATAATGACCTATAATGCAATGGTGGATGCTCAAATTTTCTCAAGAATCATTTGGACATGATCTCTTCACAAATTCGCTAGATGAATTATGAGAGGGGTGATGGTTCTTTTATAGATTTGGAGAAAATGAATCAATGGATGGGATTGAATTAAGAAGGGTTGAGATTGATCAAAAACACTCACAAAGGAGAATGAATCAATGAGGATGGATGAAGGAGATCAGTTAGAACTCAAGCTTGCCCCACCATTTTAGGACAATGGTTGAGATATTTAAGATCAATGGATGAGGATTGATTTCAAGATCAATGGTCATAAATGGTTGAGACAAGTTGGTTGAGATATTTTGAAATGGAATATTCTAAAAGAATATTCTTTGTGCAGGGAAAATAGGGATAATTAAATAATTAGGAATTATTTAATTCATGTGACAAGAATATTAGAATATGATAATTAAATAATCAAGGATTATTTAATCATGATGGGATTAGAAGAAATATAGGTGATACTAATTAAATAATTAGGAATTATTCAATTAGGGTGATAAAAGGAAAATTAGTGATGAAATGGATGAATTAATTAAACAATTCAAGATCATTTAATTAATAGAGAGAAATGGGGTTAATTGGTGAAAACGATGTTAAAAGAGGATAAATGATGCAAATGATGTGAAATGTAAGGATGAGGATGAGAATGATGCTGATGATGGAAAAATGGGATTCCAGATGTGTGATATGTGTTAAGACATTTTGACATGTCTACATTTTTCCCCTCTTTGACACAATGTACTTGTTGTGTTGTTTCAAAGAATTCGATGCTCAAATCAAGAAATATTTTTTTAATGATGCCCCATTGTGCCCCGACGGTCAGTGGAAGGATGATAAGATGCTGGGCTTCCCCCTTGAGAGGTCGGCCAAAAAAACTACTTTTTCAAGTTGGGCTCACGATAAGGTTCAAGAGTAGTTCAAATGTGTAGAGGACAAAAAATTAGGCCTTAAGGGTCACGTTTAAGGTTTAGGATGATCCCAAGTGCTCATGATATACCCTAGGAGGGTTTCCAAGTGCAAAAATTAGGGTTTGGGTGGGTTAAATAGTGAATTAGGGTTGATTTACCCCTCATTTGCACTTTTAGCCTTAGGAGATTTTAGAGCTTAGGAAATCTTTAGTTGCGATTGTCGATTCATGATGGCATGAGTTTCAAGCGCACCACATTGAGCAGACACAGTCAAATAGTACCAATGACCAACCTGCATAGGGATTGCGGTATGTACGCTTTCTGTTCTTGTTTTCATCTTTTTATGTTTCCCATTTAATGTTCAAAGTTAACTAGGATGATTGTAGTTATTTTATGATTCTACCACTATTGACGTGATATAGCTACTACTATAGTATGTAGGATAATTGATTTATTTAAAACTTCATGCTATTGTTAGAGTAGGCCACCATAGTAAAAACCTACCGCTATTGTTTGATCACAATCGTTGAAAATGTTTGCGCGTTAGAAAAATTAGGAAGAATATTGCTATCATAAAACTCAACTGCTATTGTGGTAAAATAGGCTCACTATCATCTACAAGAGTCACTATCATTCTAAAATAGGGCCGCTAACATTCTAGAAAAATCTCGCTATTGTTAAAAGTGATTGTTTAAGCTAGTTTGATTGCAGATTTAAGTTCTTGATTTGATTTTCTAGAATTTTTTTGATGTTGTGGGCTAAATGCTTGTAGGCGATTCTTAAACCGTTGTATTCTAGAAAATGAAGACCTCAACACTTTTTGGATGACATAGCTGGTTTCCAAGAGCTCAATAGGGACTTTCTAGATGTAGTAGGCCTTAGATATATTACATACATGCCCAAGATCAAAGCACACAAAGCTATGATGACTCCGTTAATCGAGAGATGGAGGTCAAAGACTGTGATCTACCATCTACCTATAGGAGAGTGCACGATCACTCTAGAAGATGTATGGAGGATCTTGAGGATCCCAATTCATGGGGAGCTCGTGATATATGATACATCAGGATGGGTACTCAAGCTATGCAGTGATTACTCAATGTGCAACAACTTACAGTTATAGATTCAAAGATCAATTAGACTCTGTTAATTGATGATGCCGATCCCATGGTCATAGTGCTGGCAAGACTAATCATTGAGCTTTGATGCTTGATTGTAGAGCATGAGGATTCCCCATTGGTTGGGATATTTGTATTGAGCAGATGATGGAGCACACTACTATGTATGCCTGGGGTCCATGTGTGCTTGCACACTTGTACAAAGATATGCATGAGGTAGTATATTGTGGTGGGAGCAACATTTCTATAGGCATGGCTCTCCTCCATGTGTGGGCATGGGAGAGGATTGCGGTCACTAGGCCTGATGGTATTGAACGACGAGATCCTAACGATCCCTACTCTTATAGGTATTCAAATTATTTGCACTATACACAGCCAAGCAGATTGTCATATTGGTGAGAAATTTTTGATGAGATGATAAAGTTTATCTGGCAGCCCTATCTAGCATGCGAGGCATGGGACAATGACCATGATCATTTGAAATACTATAGACATAATCAATGGTTGATAGGAAGAGTAGACATTATATTAGAGAGATATCTTCTAGATAGATTTCTCTGTCAGTTTATGGAGAGACATACTTGACCGGGTGATGACTATCATGCACACTATGGACACATGACCCGAGAGGTCAATGTGTGGGGATTGAGGACATATTTAGGCAAGGCAATCACAAAGTTTCGAGCACTAGATCTTGTTGGTTGGGGTTGGGAAATTGGTTCTCCAAATCCAAGAACTACTAGAGATTATGCTCAGTGGTGGGCCCACAGATGACCATTGCGGTTTACAACTCCTGTTAGTGCTAGGCTAGTTATTGGGTAGGTACAGAGGATGGCTGGTGTTGCTGGACAAAGAGGAGATAGAAAAAGGCTTCATATTGCTCACAAGCAACATCAAAGGGCATCAAATGAGTAGGATGAGGATCAAGTACAACAACATGATGGGGTACCCTACGATGATGGGCAACAATAGTAGTAGTAGTGTTGGATGACATATTGGGAACTTTGAGATAATATTGAATCATTGCCCGAAAAGGTGCCTCAATCCCAACAACTGTAGATAATTACCCTCTTTAGGAAAGTAATCACCCTCTGAATTGAAAGGTACACCTTGTATGATATTCAATGAATTAAAATGAACTTAAAATAAACACATTGTATGCTTTTAACCCAAAAGTAGTAAAGGAAAAACTCGATATAAGAAATATTTCTGATATCAGATGCAAATGAAAGACGATAAAGATATTGGAAAAAAGACTAGTTTACATAAGATGATTTAATAATGAAATACTAACCCAATATTATCTATAAAATGAAATCTATTATTGAGATAAACACATATGCTCTTACACAGGAATAAGCATAAACACAAGAGATATACTTAAACACACATATTCAAGATCCTCAAACTATCTCCATAAACCAGATGCACACAAACAACTAGCGATTTCAATTCACCGTAAATGAAAAATTACATTCAAAACACATAATATTAGGTCTTTTAAAATACTGTCTAGAGAGTATTTTCTTCCAAATACAAACATATATATAAGCGGGTGAGTAACCTCTTCTTTTTGCCCATAACTAACCAAAAATGTAAAGTCTTTCAAAATATGATAAATAAATAATAAAGCAATTGAAAAGTCAGGACGATGGCACTTCACTTCCAAATTCCACGGATGCAATGAGTCTTTTTTGTAAGGATTGGAAAGCCTTTGTGACATGTGGCAACTCCTTATGATGGGTGATAGTTATGTTCCCCATTTGTAACCTCCATGCCAACTGGGTATTGTGAACAACTTCAATTCTTTGATCATATGTCCTCATGAGTATGGTTGCTTGGGATAAGATGAGGTCTAGCTCACTGAACTTCCTCAAGTGCTCAAAATTGAAAGATTGGGAATTGAAGATCCCATCAACTATCTTTTGAAAATCATTCCCCAAGACTTTAGCATTCTCGTTACCTCCATCTCCTCCCTTGTTAGGTTGCAATCCGAGTGTGACAAGGTTCTTATGGACCTCCTCTAAAATTGAGTTACATTCAGTTAGTATTTCCTGGAGTTTTTGTAAGCCCTGCCTTGTGACCTATAACTTCCATTCCATGCTTTTATTTCATATCATGCAATGAGCGTCAACAACACTAGGTATAATTTTCTCTGTGGCTAACTTCTAACATCCCAAAACTCAACATCACTTTGATTTCATTCGAATGTTGATTCCATAATGTTTCTTCTTTCTCAGCAGCAACAATTTCTTTCTCAATTTCAGTGCTTGAAACATTTTCCTTTTGAAGAAATCCCAATGATTAAGAAATAATTTGATTTCCTTTCCTTACTAAGCCACCACTCCATTCTTCAATAGCCTTTCCAAAATTTTTACAACTCTTCATTTTACTCATTGCTTCTTCTCCTATCATCGCCATGGGATTATAGGATAATTCAACTTAATGAGTTGGTTGAGGGGGAAGATCAAAGACTCATTTTAGACATTTAGTCAAAACTTTAACTTGTTTCTTTAATTCGTCCTTACTCTCCTTGTATTTTTTTAGATCACTCAACCATCCTTGTTGCTGATACCTGGAAGTTGTGTACATCTTCATCCCTCGTAGGAGGTCCCAAGTTAATCCTATCAATGTCAAAGTCACTCGTGGTTGCCTGAGTAACATCTTTCTGTGCAGTAGGTGCAACTTCTAGACATAAATTCCCTAAATTATCATCTATTAGCCTAGCAGTGGTCTTCAATTTTTTGGGGTTAGGAGTTCTCTGAAGTAATTGAACCACCATATATTACTTTGGAAGTGTGATAGGTCGAATATGGGTGGTAGAAAATGAGCAGCAAACAAAGTAATGCAAAATAACACTAAAACAACCTACACCTCAAGATTAGCCTAGTTGGAATCAACACAAAACAAAAACAACAAATGAAACCTTTTACCTTTTGTTGAATCGATCCTTTGGTTGGCCCTTTGATCTTCGGTGTTGTGTGCTCCTTGGATGGCAAGAGATGCAAGCTAGATGATGATATGAAGGTAAATGCAAGTGAGTGCAAGCATGAAAATGGCTAAGTATGGATTTTAGGAAAAAATTGCAAGAGTTTGGCTACAATGCATGATCTCCCCAAAATGAGAGAAAATAGGGGGTATTTATAGAGATTTTGGAAATCTCTAGGGAAATGGATGGTCAAGATTGAGCCACCAAGATCAAGATGTAGGGCTAAGGTGAGTTGAGAACTCACAAGCCTTCACATCTTGACATGTGGCAAATGATATGGCTTAAAAAGGGTGATGTGTACATGAGGTGGAAGGATAGTACATGACATGGAGAGGGTACATAGTACCTTGGGATTGGGACAAGGTCTCCTCATAAAGGAGGTACTTGTCCCCATGTGGGTGAGAGGACAAGTGGGGAATTAAAAATTCCTCAAATATTCTCATGGGGATGAGAGAAGGAATTTAAAATTCCTTTAAATGCATTGGGGGATTAAATGTGAATTGAAAATTCACATGGGGAATGGAGATGCCTTGTCCAAAAGGAGAAAACATTTAATAGGGTTGACTCAATTAAGTGATTAAGGTTGTGCAAGTACTTGATTAGACAAATTAATTATGATTAGAAGAGGGTTAGATTTCACATGTGACTTGATGTGACAAGTCAAAGATCACATGGGGAAGAGAAAAATGAATTTAATATTCTTTGGAAGGATAAAAGGAATTAAAAATTCCTTGAGAGGTTGATTAGGCTAGTTAGTGAAGGATTAGAGAAGAGTTAGGTGGCTAAGAGAGATTAGAGGCCAACTTGAAAAAGTTGGAGGATGTGACACATCCTAATGATGAGATTAGGAGAATAATTAGGATTAGATAAAGATGATGGAGAATGTGACATATGATGAATTAAATAAATGTGATATTTATTTATTTCATTTGATGAAAGGGGAAAGACATTTAATTATTTAACTAGATACCTTAGGGATTAGAAGAACTTTAGAGGGGATTAATTACAAATGGCTGAAGACATTATTTACCAATGCATAAGGGGATGTTCGTATCAAAGCGATAAATTTTGACAATTATGTTCAAATTTAGGTGTTCATGAGTTTGCCCCTCTGAGATGGTGTTACCGGCAACATCATTTCGCAACACAAACACAGAAACCCAGGTACACATTTGCCAGATTGGAAAGATGCCCCACTATCCTAAAGGAAGCGACCAGGGTACATAAAACGAAAACGATTTGGCACTAGGATGAAGGATGCCCCCCCAGAGACATGCGGGTTCAAGAGAACACAGGTGTGCTCTCAAAATGGATGAGATGATGCAAGGGGGTATGCAAAGGTGGAAGGAGATTGGGAGGGGAGAGTGATGAAGGATGAATGGATGGGGGGATTTTGATAGATGAGAGATGGAGATGAAATGCAATCCAAATGCAATTTGCCATCTTTAGGAGCACTGATTTTTGCTATAGCATAAGACACAAGACGCCAGGGTATGAAGAACCAAGGCAGATTAGTGTCTAACGCATAAAACAAACACATCAAACAAGAAGGCTATCCCAACACCCCAAAGTCACGATGACCTTGGTCGGGCCAGGTATTGGGATAACCACAAGCACACAAGGATGCCCCAGCGTAACACAAGACCTCAAAGATCTTGGTGGGTACTACATGGGACAAACAAGAAGACAATGACAAAGAAAAGATCAAGATACGCCCCTATGTTAACTAGTCAAAGCACACCATGATATGATGGATCAAGGCAACCATGACAAGTGATGATAGGGAGCTCAAATGATAAACAAAATTCAAAAACATCAAAAGATCGAAATCAATTTCAAACATCCTTTGTCATAGGATCAAGGGGATGGATGGGATTGATGAGGTCTGTTAGGAAGGATGCATCCTATTAAGACCAATGATGGATAGTAAACTGAAAGACCGATATGACGCAGGATATTTAGAACCGATTGAATCTGATGATGCAAGTGGATCTTGTTGGTTAAGAACTAGCTAGATAAGGGCATAACTTGATGACACGACACAAGAGACATGACACAAGATAAGAGACTTCGATGGATGATAAAGACGGGACAGACAATAGGAACAAGAGTTGAATACCGATGATAGATGATAAAGGATCAGATGGAAAAAGCAGAAAGATCGATGATGGAACCTCGGGGGCGGATCAAATGATCGACCTTGCCTACGTGAAAGCGTAGGGGCAACGTTGTTTGACAAAAGACCAGCGATAGACAATGGATGAAGGATGATGAGATAACCCCAGATAAGGGGATAAGATGATTGGACTGACATGATGGGACATGATAGAGCTGTTTGATTGGATTGGAGGATGGTGACTACACAAAGCTCAGGGATGGGATAGTTATCAAGAGATGAATTTGGGGGATGATATGATGGATAGATGAATGATTCCTGGAACTAGAAGATGAAGGTTTCGAATAGATGAAAGATTGCTCAGAATGAGTAAACGATTGATCGGGATTGTTGAATGAGAGTTCGAAATGATAGGAGGATGTTTGAGATGAATGAATGTTTACTTGGAACGAGTAAACATATGTTTGAGATGATAGATGAAGGTTCAGAATGGACAGACAAGTAAACAAATGTTTGAGATGATAGATGAAGGTTCGAAATAGATGAATGTTTACTTGAAATGAGTGAATGGATGATTAGAAGGGATGAATAGGACAAAATTGAAGAAGATGGAGGGAGGGATCTTAAGATTT